>JAEANM010027731.1:0-10491 GCA_017656035.1 Myanophis thanlyinensis
TGTTCTCTATTTATCCGGGCTTGGGACCAGCACAAAAGTGACTGGCTTGCAACCCCTGTGGCCAGATTGTTTTGTTTTTCTTATTATAGTTTATATCTTAATGTTATATTTATGTAGTAAATCGATTTGCTATTTGGACTGGAATTAAATTTGGAGAAACACTTGCTCTACCTCACTTAACTTTTATATCTTTCCACTCATACTTGTTATTTTTACTCATTAGGTAAAGGTAATTTTTCACCTGTCCAATAATGTCTGACTCTAGAAGGTGGTTCTCCATCTCTGTTTCTTTGCTGAGGGAAACCAGCATTGTCCAAAAACATTTCCATGGTCATGTGGCCAACATGATTTTATGCCAATGCACACAGAATGCTGTTATCTTCCCACCAAAGTGGTACCTATTTATCTGTTCACATTTTCATATTTGTGAACATCTAATGACTATGGAAAGTAATGGGAGCTCATCCCATTGTCTGATGCTCAAGACTTGAAGCTGGGCTGTCAGCTTTCCAGCTGACAAACTCAGTGGAATCATTCTGCTATCTCTGCAAAGATGGTGGTACTAAAATCAACCCTGAACAAACATGAATTATTCATATACAAGCATTAAAGAATGTGAAATATTTTGTGTGGAGCTGTACCACCAGAGGTTATGGAGTTGCATATAGCTCTAGTAATTATTAGGGAAGTCTACAGAAAACAGTATCAAACTCTGGATCCAATATATAAATAGAAACATATTTGCACATCTTATAGTACTGATCTGATCTTGTGATTTCTTGAAATTTCTTCCAGCTAGATATGCAAATTTAACCATCATTCTTCTTCTACCTATTAATCATTATTTCAGCACTGCCACCAATAATATTCAAATAGAAAATCTTCAGGCATTTCTGCCATTCATGTACTTAGTGAGCATGAGAAAATTCATTTTATGATAAATATATGCAGAGTCCCCTTCGCTCTCAGGAAGCAACAAGGCTCTATGGACTCCTCATCCATACCTTGTGAAGGAATTTTTCTAAAACCTCTTTTGTGTCTTGGGTTTATATGAAGTACACCAACATTCAAACAAAACAAAACAAATAAATAAATAATATACTTTGGAGGATACTAAGATGTTATAACTTGTTCAGACTACATATCTATATATCCTCGCCATTCCAACAGCCTTGTATGCCAAACTGAGTTATAGAGTAGTTACTACTAAATTAAAATGTTTTACTGTGACTTAAGGGGAAAATGATATAATTTGTGGGATGGTAAGTAATTATATTAATCTGTTATACTAAATTAAATTACATTTAAATTAAATTTAGCTTTCCTCCTGAATGCATTCATCCATTTTTGGTTTATGGCTCATAGGTCACTACTCAAGATCACACATCATTCTCAGAACTGATTTTCATGATGTTTTCACTGAATGGCTTTTCAATGCACTGACAGAATTATTAATTTACTTAAACAATGACTCAGGCACTTGCCTATTTTACTTCTAAATCAGACACGTAAATATGGCTAAAAACATATATCACAAGATGGAACAACGGAGGTCTGGTCTAACCTTTTGCTCAAGCAGGAGACCCTATACCCATGATGGCGAACCTATGGTGCGGGTGCCACAGGTGGCACACAGAGCCATCTTGTTGGGCACACAAACTGTTGGCCATCTGAGCATGCACGTGCGATTGCAGATGCATAGATGTGCGATTGCAGAGACTCAGCTGGTCTTCGGGCCTCCGCTGTGCATGTGCGCGATTGCAGCAGGAAATCCAGCTGGTCTTCAGAGCTCTCCTGTGCATACACATGCAATTGCTCATGTGTGTGTGAGTGCCTGTGCGCAGTGTGTTCATTGCACATGCAAAAGCTGTATGCATGCACAGATGGTGCGGTTGCACATGCAGCGCATGTGGAGGAGCTGCAAGCAAGTGCAGATGGCATGCGCAAAGCATGTACTTTTTGGCACTCAGTAAGTAAAAGTTTGCCACCACTGACCTATGCCATTTCAGACAAATGGTTGTCCAATCTCTTCTTAAAAAATTCCAGTGTTGGAGCATCCACAACTTCTGGAGGCAATCTGTTCCATTGGTTAATTCTTCTACTGTCAGGAAATTTGTTCCTAGTTCTAGGCTGGCTCTCTCCTTAATTAGTTTCTATTTCTAATAAATAAAGAGGGCAATTCCTCATCATTCTGGTTGTGAACCAGTTGACCTAGCTGTGTGCTGCAGGAAGTTGGGTATTCAATTTCAAATTTATTGGTCACATACACAGTCATACATGGTACGATATGCAGTGAAATGCTTACGCAACCGCGGGTAAGTTTTATTTATTTTTATTTATTATTAAATTTATATACCGCCCCCTCTCCAGAGGGACTCGGGGCGGTGTACAGCAAATAAAAACACATAAGAAAAAATCTAAAAAGCCAATTAAAACAAAATATTAGAAAGCTGATAAGTTAAAAAATGTTACAGTTAAGATTAAAATAAATTAAGTATAAAGTTTAAAATTTAAAATTCCACTAACATATTAAAATTACCCTGAGGTGTCAGGCCAGGCCGACTAGCTGGAAGAGATGGGTTTTCAACGCACGTCGGAAAGCTCGGAGGTCAGTAATGGTCCGAATCTCAGGGGGGAGTTTGTTCCATAAGGAGGGCGCAGCCACAGAGAAGGCTTGAACCCTCGGGGCCATCAGGCGGCATTGGCCCGACGGTGGCACCCGGAGGAGGCCCGCCCTGTGGGAGCACACCGGTCGGTTGGAGGCTGATGGTGGCAACAGGCGGTCCCATAAGTACCCGGGTCCAATTTAAGCTTGGTATTTCTGAATTTAAGTCTATGCTATCCTCCTCGGCCGGGACGGAGAAACGCGGCCACCATCTTCTTCGCACATGCGCAAATTAAGTTAAGGTAGGAAGGGAGGATGGGGGTTAGAAAAATAGTTAAAGGTAGTTGGGAAGGTGGGAATTAGATGCAGACATGGTTCTTGTTGTGGTCCTGAGTGTGCTTGTAGTTCCTGGTAAGTTAGGGTAAGTTAACTAAAAACAAAGCATTCATTTATGGTAAAGTTTTAAGAAAAACAACCTTTGATTAGTCTCATACTTACTTCAAACAGTAGAAATTATTTGCCTGTTGTATTACATGTATATGAATACAGTTTCCACAGACTTGGCACTTCTTGAGGTAGTAGAATTATGTGAGTAGTGGTTCAGCGTATTACAGGTAGTTCTCAACTTATGACCGCAAAATTTCTGTGAATTCTGTGAATCACTTAACAATGAACTGTTGTAAATTGAGGGCTACCTGTATTTGTTCTGAAACAAATAATTTAATGTCCTAACACAGGAGTTGATATTATTTAACATAAATAACAAATACCATCTGTTTTCTTTTCTCTGTACTTTATGATTCTGGAAGCCATGAAGGTTGATAGAGAATATGCAAATATTGCAAAATAAATGAAAGAGTGTAAGAAAATAACATCTTGGGCTTTTGCTTCTCTTTACAGTGATTTTTCTTTTTTAGCCTTCCTACAGCACATTTCTCTGTTTTCAGCTGCATAGGTTTTATGTGAGGGAAAAGACAGAGGAAGAACTACATAAGTGAATTGGGATTTTCACCCTAATCTTCCATTTTCAGCCTCAACACAGTTCCCAGAAAACAATTTGTTATGGGCCCACATGGGATTTTACCCATGGGGAACTGACTGGGTACTGTTTGATTTTCTAGGTCATCCTGAACTCCTTGTGGGGTGTCCCAGGGCTACATTGGAGCAGATGCGTTTCTTGCAGTTTGGCACAGCAGTGTTTCCTTTTTGGGTTGGTGTCATTCTTCGCATAGCATATGGCGATTGGAAAACCAGATCATCTGCTACATTAACAAAACAAACACTGAGAAGTATCCATGCTGTTTATTGTACTCTGGTGACTTAAGTGTTTTCCTGATTCATCAGCTTCCATCATGCCTATTTATGGAAGCCTTTCAAAGCCTTTAGCACAATACAAGGATTTTCAGCCCAAGGCACATTTTCCTAAGGAAACACAAAGAACAGCCTGGGAAGATTTCTTGTTACCATCTCAAAAAAATGTCATATGATCCTTACTATAGAATACAGGTCGTCCTCAACTTATGACCACAACCAAACCCAAATTTTCTGTGGCTAGGTGAGACGTTTGTTAAGTGAGTTTTGCCCCATTTTTGCCACCTTTCTTGCCAGAATTGTTATGTCAAGCACTGCAATTGTTCAATTAGTGACCGGTTTGTTAAACGAATCTGGTTTCCCCATTGATTTGGCTTGTCAGGTCACCAAAAGCGATCCCATGCAAGTGTCATAAATATGAGTCACTTGCTAAGCATCTGAATTTTGATCATGGGATCATGGGAGATGCCGCAATGGTCGTAAGTGTGAAAAATGATCAAGTCACTTTTTTTCAGCGCTGTTGCAACTTTGAACGGTCACTAAATGAACTGTTGTAAGTCGAGGACTGCCTGTAGAGGGGGACATCAACTCAGTATATTTAGTGAAATCTCAGAATTATGAAAGGGATCAGTGATACATTTTTTGGGAACTATTTGTAACCCTGTATTTAGTTATTCTATTTGCTTAAACATTCTCCTGCTACATCACTTTATCTGCGATGTTTCAAGAGGACCCAGACATTGATCCATCAGCCTCTAGTTCCTTTTGAAACATCACAGAAGGCAATAACGGAAATGGCAGGATTATGCATGGCCATTCGAAGGAGCTGGAGAGTGCCCTGGAGCAGAAAGATGGGCTATCAATCAAAATAATAAAGACAGAATGCATATACATACATAATTGATGAACAGTTTTACCATGTTTAAACCAGAAAGTAAAATATATTGGTAAAGTTACCCTTGGGTTACGCTGTCAGTCATTCCATGTTTCTGACACAAATACATCTTAGTTTCCCTACAGTCTGCCCTCCCCAGCCCCCAAATTATGCTGGAATAAAGTATTACATAGTGGCTGTTTCCATCAACTGGATCTAGTAGAAATAAAAGACCCAAGGGGTGGGTGGGGAGGAAATCAAATTTAAGCCCAGGTAAACCCCATTGATTTTATGAAAAAAAATTGTAAAAAGCAGCCAGTCTCTAAATATGGGTAGTAATTAATTCATCTTTTTTTTTTTTTTAAGAATTAGGACTTGTCTTTAATTATTTTGAAGGAAATATGGATAACTGCTTGTTGATTTAAGAATGTTCATTTAATGCAGGGGTGTCAAACTCAATTTCATTCAGGGCTGTGGTTGACCTTGAGGGGCCGGCTGGGCGTGGCCAACTGACTAGGCATGGCTGACTGGCTGGGTATGGCCAGTTAGATGCCACTCCCCAAACTGCTGGCATATTTCTTCTTAGCACTGGGTAGACTGAGCCGAAGCCGCATTGGGTAGACTGGGCTGAAGCTACGCGGGCCGGTTCTTTAATTTTCCAGGAGAGTCTTGTGGGCCGGATCCAACCACATGGCCTTGAGTTTGACACTCCTGATTTAATGTAATCAAAGGATTTTGATACTGGATTTTTTTTTATTTGTAGGGTCATTTAGGAACAATGTGGATCTATGTTATGGCTACTACATCATTTTGATGCACATAAATAAACACTCCCTCATCCCCTTCCACACTTGCCCTCTCAACTCACATATATTACCCTACCTGGCTGCTGGCACTCATCAAACAGGAAGAGCCTGGAAATCAGAGGGGCAGTGCAAGAAGAATTATAAAGAAAGCTTGCCTGTACTCTTTCTCTGCATTTTATGTAACCAGATAAGTAACAAATTGGAGGATGAGTGGCTGAAGGATATTGGCCTCTATTGAACAATCTATCATGGTATTGCTGCAATTGCTTGAAATTCATGTGAACATGTTTAGAAACCTTCTGGATTAAGACACTGATAGCTTCATTATGAAAATTCTCATGTTGCTCTGCTATGCTGCATAATTACCTTTGCCCTGACATATTTTTAATTATACTTCAATTAGTGTGCAAAAAAAATGTTATCTATGATAGGTATAACCAGCTTTTTGAATACTCACTACTTCGATCTGTTGGGTGAAAGATTAGGCCTTGCTTTGATAATTGTTTAGTCATGTGTGGCTAAAAATTCATCATGAACACAGTTAATTATGCTGTCAAGAGCAACACGTTACAACAATTAGAGGTAGGGAACTGCCATTTAAATAGTCTAAGGTGCAAAAAACCATTTATGCCTTGGAGAGTATTCCATAAAGTGTGGAATACTCTCCAGAGCATAAATCTTAAAGAAAAAAAAACCCCTAATATCCACATTAAATCACACATCATATGATGAATTTCCTGTTGAAGTTGGAAGATTTTATGTAACAACATGAGAGAAAATTACATTTAGAAAACATTTACATTTAAGTAAGAAAAACCAAATGCACAGGTACAATATATGTGGCACCTTGCTCAATAGTAGTAATTGTGAGAGGGATCTTGGAGTCCTATTGGACAATCATTTAAATATGAGCCAGCAGTGTGCAGCAGCTGCCAAAAAAGCCAACATAGTTCTGGGCTTTATAAACAGAGGGATAGAATCAAGATCACGTGAAGTGTTAATACCACTTTATAATGCCTTGGTAAGGTCACATTTGGCATACTGCATCTAGTTTTAGTCATTGCTGTGATGTAAAAAAGATGTTGAGATTCTAGAAAGAGCGCAGAGAAGAGCAACAAAGATAATTAGGGGACTGGAGGCTAAAACATATAAAGAACGTTTGTTGGAACTGGGTATAGTTTGATGAAAAGAAGGACTGAGGTGACATGAGAACAGTGTCCCAATATTTCAGGGGCTGCTACAAAAAAGAGGGAGTCAAGCAGTGGTAAAATTCGGCCTGGTTGCACTGGTTCTACTGAACTGGTAGCGGTGACGAAGTTTGGTCCCACCCACCCATTGCTGCCCTTTCCTGTCCTATATCCCCTTCTTTTTTTTTCTTTTTTACTCACCTGAATCCTGCAGAACAGCTGTTTTGCTCACCTCCTCAGCTTTCCTAGTCACCCGGGTTGCCTTAGGTAAGCTTAATAGTTTTTGTTTTGAAGCTGCATGGCAGCGAAGTGCGCACTCAACAAACTGGAAGTAAAACCAGTTGAATCCCACCACTGGGATTCAAATCTGTTATTCTGTTAATGATACATTCTCCTCAGTGATATCCATTGGTTTTGTTCATTTTTTTACAGTTTCCACAAGGGCTTAAGATAACCTAATATACTATTTACTGGCTGTTGATTTTTCAATCTATTATCTTCAAAAGGCTAGACTACAACTCTCATAATCAAATTGAGAAGATTGCTGTGTAATATGAAAACTTGATTTTTTCAAATGTTGATTCCCCGGACAGCTAACTTGGAAGGTAAGATTTATTTTCTAGATAATATGTTGCTGGGAGTCAGGTGGTATAAAATAAATTAATGAGTGAATGAGTAAAATATAAATGCTGAAGCTGAAAAAAAATACTTATTTCTGTACTCAAAAGAAATTTCTCCCTCTTCCCAATTCTACCAGGATTGATAATGATTGATCAAGATTGAAACTCACTTGGAATTCGAGAATATTTATCCCTTTATGCATAGTATTGCCACCTAACACACTTTATACCTTTATCATGATTCATAATCATGATTGCTATTGTAATGGAAGAAGTGGATAGTTTTAAAAACAAAAGTCGATGAGAAAAGAAAGAAAGAAATTATGTTCCAATTACAAAAGCTGCCAACACACTGTTATGACCCTGCTTCCCACTATCTTGTGCTTTCTAGTGTTCATTTTGGGCATTCTTAGTTATTGGGATTCTGGATTTCAAGCCATAAAGTCTGATTTCTACTTGGCAGGTAGAATAATAATCTGATTTTGGATCCCTCATTTTTATACTGCATTGTGCACTGAAATATTCATTGCAACCTCAACTATTCTTTGTTACAATTAATCTCAGCTTAAATTCTTGTTTTAAGCCAGGGGCATCAAACTCGATTTCATTGAGGGCCACATCAGGGTTATGTTTGACCTCAGGGGCCAGGGTGGGTGTGGCCAGGGTGGATGTGGCTAGCTTGACATCACTTGTGTCAGGAGTGTCTGGTGGCCTGAGTGCTCTGCCAGTGAAAATAGGCTCCCGAGTTCCGTTTTCAACTGTGATGGTCTCCTGTACCCTTTGCCAGCAATAATGGAGCTTGCCTTACCCCCAAGCTCCATTTTCACTGGCAGAGGGCAGCAGGAGGCCATCACAGCTGAAAACGGAGCCTGGGAAGGCTGCAAGCTCAGTTTTTGCTGGCAGAGGCACCGCGGGCTGGTCCTTTGCTCCGTGGGCCAGATCTAAATACCCCATAGTCCGGATCCAGCCATTGGGCCTTGAGTTTGACACTCCTATTTTAAGCCATCCAATTATCCTTCCACCCTTAATACTCTCAGTATTTATTTTATTTATTTATTAAATTTATATGCTCCTCATCTCACTGTCAAGCAACTCTCTCAGAACTTCCTTTCTGTTATTCCACCAATTGCTTCTGGTTTGTTGTTGTACCGTCTCTGGTAGAAAAAGGCCCAGGAGTGAGTTGGGTTTAGGCTAGCAAGCAAGAACCAGCTCCAGTGACTTGTTTGCATTCTAAAGAGGCTATTTGTTGTACCTGGCAAGTTGTACACACACCCTCTGTAAAAAATGAGTCCATTAAAAAAAAAAGATTGGGCTGCAAGCCAATCTCCTTTCCTAAATATTTTTAAGTGCATGATTAATACACTTCCCCAGCTCCTGTCTGGGGCTGCAGGGGGAGGTCAGAGAGCAGGTAAATGAAAGAAAATGGCTTCATTCGGCATTGACTAAGCTATTAATCATTGCCCATTTTCAATAAATCACAGCAGATGGCAGGAACTCATGGGAAATGACACACCATGTGGATGATGGGAACTGTGGGTTTTCGCAGACACCAGCAAGGGAAGAGGTCACTCTTGCACACCTGCCAAGTGCTGTGGAGGAGTGCTGGTGTTTCACACCTGCGCCTCACCTCAGCATGACAGCGTTTTCCACAAAAGTGGCTCCTTAGCAAGGTTCAGGAATGGAAGAAAATTCCCATCATTCTATCCTTTGCTATGTTACTTACTTTTGCTTCTCATTGAGTCACTGAGTTTTGTTTCTCATTAGGCCAGCCAGGATGTGATTTCCAGAACAGCTAGCAAGGCCTGCCTTGACCTGAAACAGATTTCAACTTTATTATTGCTGCTGTATTGCTCCTAAGTCCTGCTGTGCTAAGTACTTTTTTCTAGACTGGTCAGTTCACAGCATCAACCCAGATATTTGTTTGAAAAGTAGTTATGGTATGCTACTAAGGCAATATATTGTTATTTAACGATATTTAATCACCACATAGATTCTCTGTTTCAGGTGTCCATATGTCAAATCTTAGTCAGATGGAGCAATATCTTCCACACTAGTGAGTCTCTAAACAAATACACTGCGGGTGTAATTCAGAGTATCTCTTTTCAGAAAGCACTTCAAGTTATTCATTTATTTTAATATTAAACTACAGATATAATTGGAATAATCTAATAGCCAGAAATTACTTATGAAAGTTGATCTTGAATATTTAGTGGCTAGGTGAAAAACTGGAGTTGGATAATGCAATTCTTGAAATTCTCTTGAATTAGTGGAATTGAGAAGTGTATTAGTCTGGCAATATCAGAGATGTACCAGTGCATTATGTGGCTTCCAGATCACTCCACAAGGTGGCACTAAGTAGCTTGCTTGAAGATGCTTGTCTGAAGATCATTTTTCTCCATATATTTAAACTAAGAGCTTAAGACAGTATCACACAGTCTCTTCCATCACTGTCCTTCTATGGGATCATACAGGTGGTGCCAGTTGTTACAATAAATTAAGCAAGCAAGTAACTCAAAGTTTGACAGCAAAAAGAGGAAAGGAGACAATTGCTTTCCCGGGAAGCTGAAAGGGGGGCGGGGGGGAAAGTATATTTAAAATATTGCTTTCTTGACATAGAATTGTCGTTCCATTAATGCAGGAATGGAAATTTGTGGGGCCTTCAGATGTTACTGGGGTACAAATCTCAGCTTCCTTTACTAACAGTCATGTTACTGGTTTTTTTTGGAGTTTTCGCTCAACTTTATTTGAAGGGCCCTGGATTTGCCATTTTTGTCTTATCTACCCAGTGCATTAACATGTTTATACATTATTCTCACAAATTTCAGCGGGATTTACTTTCAAGTAAGTGAGTAAAGAACTGGCAGAGAATTGAAGCCTCAAAGTCTTCAAATCCAGTGCTAGCAATACACTTAGGGGATCAACCTGTAGAATTATTTTATTACTTACCAATCATTAGTATTCAAAGAATACCTACACCATGGGTTGAAAATGACTAGATAGTTATTTTTAGCTTGGTCTAGTGCAGGGGTGGGCAAACTTGGCCATTTTGTGACTTGTGGACTTCAACTCCCAGAATCCCTCAGCCAGC
>JAEANM010027732.1:0-10491 GCA_017656035.1 Myanophis thanlyinensis
ATAATAATAATAACAACAACAACAACAACAGTATCAGTAGCAGCCTCATCATCAGGAGGAGGCGGCCTTCATTTGGGAAGTTCTGCCCAGTGAATAAGTGCTACCAAGAAGCTGCCAGGTCGTTATTTGGGAAGTTCTGCCCAGTGAATGAGTGCCAACAGTAGCGTTCCAGCTGCCATATAGAAATGGAGGCACCAATAGAGGCTACCGGCTCTGCTGCTGTTATCTCCTCAGACCCATTCTGCCAATAAGGTTCCTTATAAGAGGAAGTCAGTAACCAAGGGAACAGTGGCCAAATTAAAGACTAGAGCTATGGGCTTAATGAGGCCCAGTAGGGCTGAGGGGAAGGATGCCACACGTAAGCAGAGGGCACTAGAGAAACAGGTGGCAAAGCAGACATCGATTACCACGACCTCCATTCCAACCCTGAATGATGACATCATGCATCTGTATCACCAGGAGGCTGTGCTAACACAACCTGGTCACCGGAAGCCTCCAGAGACTTGGGGTTGACTACCTAACATTTATACACACACTCAGAGGGCAAGACAGTGCATGGGCCCACACCTCCCACACATCGGGGAAAGGGCACACAGGCGGTGGCTTACGGAACCAGGAAAATAACAAGAGGCCTCATTCATGCCCATATCAGCGGGGCTTCGTCCTGAACTACTCCAAGAGACTCTGATAATGTCCAAGGTCATATTCTGGGGAATCGCCGCTGGACTGCAACAATGTGGAGCCTTGTCACAACTTGGCCTTTACGATCTCTCTCACCAGGCATTCCCCCCTGTTCCTTCAGAACAGGCTCACTTATCTGAAATACAAGAACCTCAATCTCCTGTCTCCTCTTATAGGACCTTCGAGCAATATTTGGGTGATGACGACATCATTTTGTGGGGACAAGGACTCAAGATCAGAGCCTCCAGTTTTAATGGGGCTATTCTGCCCGACACTCTACAAGACGCTCCTCAACAAGGCGAAGGCCACCATGGAGAGCTCCCAATGACAACTTCAGCGTTGATTTCGGGCCCCTTCGAGGCTGTAAATTTCCTTTTCTCAAAACCTTTTGTCAAAGCTGAGGAGCACCTCCAATGTTGCTCTCATGGAAAATGCTATCCAGTATCTGCTGGAGATCAGAGCAATCCAGTAGGGACAAGGATTTTATTCAATCTTGTTTGTGATCCCAAAGACCTTGGTGTGGGGGTGGGGGGATGGCGATTCTGGATCTAAAGAGGCTAAACATCTACATAGTCTACTACCGATTCAAGATGCAGTCACTCCATACCATCTTAGAGTCCATCTGAGAGGGCGACTTCCTCACCTCTATAGACTTGACAGAGGCATACCTCCATGTTCCTATTTTGCCACTGCACCGGAAACACCTCCTGTTTTGTTATACAGGGAGACATTAACAATACCAAGCCCTGCCATTCGGTCTCTCATTGGCTCCCAGGATGTTCACTAAGTCCCTGGCAGCACTGGTGATGCATCTCAGAATTCTTCCTGTAAGCATCCAGTGTTACCTGGACAACATCTTGATACAGTCTTCCACAGAACACCAAGCATGAGAGGACCTACAGACTGCAATTTGGGTGTTATGGCGATATGACTTCTCCATCAACATCGGAAAAAGCCATTTAAAACTGACCAATCATCTCCATCACCTGGGTGCAGTCATTGACACATGGCGGTGCCAGGTATTTCTGTCCCTAGACAGTCAAACCTACAACAGTTGATCAGCATTTGAAAAGAGCGCTCGGTGCCACTGGCGACACTCAGCTCCTAGGAAAGATGGTGTCCTGCATCGCCATCATGCCCATGGCACATCTGCTAGCCAGGCCTTTTCAATGGCTCCTCCTCCCTTACCAGAGGTTATGCAGCAGCCATTCCTGAGCCAAGATTTGTGTCCCATCCACAGTGCTACGTTTTTTCCGCTAGTGAGAATCTACCGCACTTACAAAGGGGTGCCTGTTCAAAGAGCCCAACTGTCTCACCATAATGACAGATGCCAGCATTTTTGGTTTGGGGGCACATCTACAGGACCTCATGGCGCAAGGGAAGTGGACTCAAAAATAGTTGAGCCACAATATTACCTGGCTGGAACTAAGGGCAGTTCACCTGGCCCTTGAAAAGTTCCACATCACTGTGTCACACTGGCATGTCCTTATCCTGAAGGACAGTGTAGCAACAAATGACCACATCAACCGTCAAGGGAGCACCCGGTCATGAGCGCTAATGCAGGAGGCATTACATGCCTCAACATCTCAGAAGTGCTTTTTTTAGAGCTCGACTTGACTGGACTTCATGGTATGGCAAGGGAGTCCCAACTGAAGAAAGATTGTGCATTTGTGAAGCATCACCTATAGGCCTTTGAGCAGAGAGGCAGTTGAAGTCCATCAGGGTGGAGCACATTTCAGGGGTGGAGAATGTGCAGGCAGACTGGATCAGCAGACCTACAGTGGACCATTTGGAGTGGCATCTGCATCTGTCCCTGTTTCAGGAAGTAACAAAGCAATTCAGCCAATCGGTGGTGGACTTACTTGCTACCCTAGACAACATTCAACTTTCCCAATTCTATGCCCACTTTTCAGCTCTGGGAGCGGAAGGGATCAATGAGCTTCATTCTCTGTGGCCCAGACGTCTTTTCTATGTCTTTCCTCGGCTTCCCCTCATACTGAGGGTGATTTGAAAGACGATGGAGGAAGGAGCAGAGATCATCCTGTTGGCCGCTCATTTAGCCAAGGAGGCCATGGTTCGCTGATCTCGTTGGCCTGTTGGTGGCGCACCCATGGAGGATCCCTCAGGACAAGGTCTCCCTCAACCAGGGGGTGTTGGTCCATCTGGACCCACAATGACTCCTAATGACTGCCTGGCATTTGAGTGGAGCATTCTGAGGCAGGACAATCTTTCCTCCAGGGTAATCGTGACCATCCAGGCATCAAGACGGCCTTCCAGTAACAGGATCTACGATGCTACCTAGAAGGCCTTTTGTAATTGGTGCTCCAAGACGAGCGTCAACCCCACATCAGTATTGATGGCCCAGGTCTGGACAGAAGATTGAAACCAAACACTATTTGTAAGCAGTTGGTGGCTCTGTCTTCGGTCTTAGTATATGTGGGATTGGAATCCCTAACTCTGCACCTTAGTACACAGATTCCCTTAAGGGCACTGCAAATCTAGTGCATAGATAGTCGACATGGGATCTCCCAAAGGGCTTCAAACACTGATTGGTCCACTATTCGGACCCTTGAGAACAGCTTCTTTACACTTCCTGACCTTTAAGGTAGCCATCCTGGTGACCGTTACATCGGCTAGGAGAATTTCAGAGCTCTCGGTCAGGAAGGACCTGTGTGTTTTTCATCCTGACTGAGTTATTTTAAGGCTGCTTCCCTTCTTTATTCCCAAGGTGAACTCCTGGTTCCATAGGGCATATGAGTTGATTCTGCCAGACTTCTGCCCAGGACCAAAGCATGCTTTGGAAAAGAAGAGGCACACCTTGGACATAAGGAGAGCACTGAAAATCTATGTGAACAGAACTTCCTCACTGCGGAAGATGGAATGTCTTTTTGTTTCCTTCCAGCCTCAATCTCTAGGTACTAAGGTCACCTCATCTACAATGGGCAGATGGATAAGGGCATGTATTGCCAAGGCCTATGAACTGGAGGCTCTTCCAGTCCCTAGAAGAATAATGGCCCATTCTACCAGGAGTGCAGCCACTTCAGTGGTGTGGGCAACACAAGCCTTGATTGTGGAGGTTGTTGAGAGGCAACATGATCTTTGCCGTTCCCCTTTGTCAGACATTATAGGCTGGATTCATATACTTCGGCAGAGACAGTCTTTGGCAGGTGTATGTTACAGAAGGTGCATACGGTACAGGGAACCCTGGATCAGGACGTTGCCCATCCGCAAGGACAAGCCAGCTTTATGTCCTGTTCCTGGATTCTCTCTACAAATACAATGGAGAAGGGGTGTTGGTCTTACCTGATACATTCCTTCTCATTGTGCTAAGAGAGAATCCAACCCCACCCTGACACTGATCTGGTCCTGAACAGGAGAAGGGGTAAAATTATCAGGAGAAGGCAGGGTCTGTCACTACAACTTCGTAAAGGCTGGGCTCTCAACAGGGGAGGCATGCTTTGCAACTTTGACAGACTCAGTCTTTTAAAGGAACAGCAGACGCGATAACCCATTCCTGGATTCTCTCTCAGCACGAGAAGGAGCATATCAGGTAAGATCAACGCCCCTTCTCAGCTGGCTTCCAACAAGCAAAATCATTGGGGGAAGCCAGATTCCCTTAATGACTGCCTGATTCACTTAATAACTACAGGGATTTGTTTAACAACTATGGCAAAAAATGTACATGAGGCATAACTCACTTAACAACTGCCAGACTTAGCAATGGAAATGTGGAGCTCAATTGTGATTGTAAGTTGAGGACTACCTGTAGGTTTGGTAGCTTACTTAACACAATTTTGGAAGGGGTTTGGCATTGTCTTTCCTCAGGGTTACGGTTAGGGGTTAGGGGCTTTCCTCAGGCTGAGAAAGAGTAATGGCCTAAGACAGTGGTGGAGAACCTTTTACTTACCAAGGGCTGAAAAGTACGTGCTTTGCGCATGGCATCCGCACTTCCGTGTGGCTCCTCCACATGCACTGCATGTGCAACTGCACCATTTGCATGCATGCTGCTTTTGCACGTGCAATGCACACGTGCTGCACACAGGCACTCACACACATGAGCAGTCATGTGCATGTGTAGGAGAATTCTGAAGACCACCTAGCTTTCCTGCTGAAATCGTGCACATGCACAGTGGAGGCCCAAAGACCAGCTGGGTCTCTGCAATCACTTGTGCAGATGTGTGCAATTGCTTGTGTATGTTCAGCTGGAAGTAAATTGGCTGACAGTTTGTGTTCCCAGCAAGATGGCTCTGCGTGCCACCTGTGACACCCGTGCTGTAGGTTCGCCATCATGGGCCTAAGATCACCCAAGGGACTTTATGTTTAAGATGAGATTAAAACTCATAATCTTCTGATTCTTAGCCATTTGTCTTAATTATTATACTAAGTTGGCTGCCCACTCTTTTAAAGTTAAGTCAGTCTTGATTAAGTTACAGAATACTTAATTTGCTGAATCAAATGAAAGGCCCTGGTAAATTTTACATTTTGATAAAGGTAGAGTTTGAAGAGATTTTTAATTCAAAATACTGTATTAGTTAGCCACAAAGTAGTTTTTTATTTCTATATTCTATTCTATATATTCATAATATGAAATTGTTTTCTAGATATGTCAGTATTTTAGTTTTCGCTAATAATAGTTTGACTAATATTTTCCTAGGGGAAATGGTGGCATTAAAGAAAGTACGGTTGGATAATGAAAAAGAAGGTTTTCCTATTACAGCTATTAGAGAAATAAAGATTCTTCGACAACTAAATCATCCAAGTATAATCAACATGAAAGAAATAGTGACAGATAAGGAAGATGCTTTAGATTTCAAGAAAGATAAAGGTATGTTCATAAGCATTATTTGTCAGTACATAATTGTAAGGTAGTTTATAATTGTTTAGGAAAAAGACAGCTGATTTAAAAAACATGGCATGTATTGAACTTGCATTGTTTCCATTCTTGTATATAAAAATAATATGTTAAATGCGTTTAACTTTTGCTTGCATTAATTCTGTCTTGCACCATGCTAGAACCTGGGAGACAGTGAGTTCTGTTCCACTTAGGCATACAGGCTGCCTAGGTAACTTTGGTCAGACACTCTCTCTCAAGGTTACACCTTACAAGGTTATTGAGGGGAAAGTAGGAAGATAAAGGAGTATTAGATAGGTTCACTGCTTTGAGTTATTTATAAAAAAGGAGGGATAAAATAGATAACTATAACTCCTTACTTTCTTTCCATTTTGTTGGCTCTGTTTGTTATATGTGTTACAGGAAGTGCCTGATTTATGAGGTGTTGCTTAGCCACCTTTTAAAGTTATGATCCATACCCCCTACCTCTGAAAGCTACTTAGGACCAAGCTTCAAAGTTAAAGCTACTGCTGTACCTTTAGGTTCCACCAACTGCAAGATGCTGTAGCAACCCCTCTACCTGTCTCCACCCTATTCTTCCCTGCTGGGTTTTCACAAACTTTGGGTCTTCTTTCCATCCCACTGGGTTCCCCACCTGTCACTGATCATTGATTTTCAAAGATATCCAGAGCTTGTGTTAGAACTCCTTCAGCTTCCCTAGACTCTACAGCTGTATTCTGGGAACAGCAACCCTTTTTGGAGTGGTTGCAAGGAATTGTGGCTGGTCTAAAAATTGCAGCTGCTTCCAGAATGAAACCATGCAATCTAGGAACAGACCAATCTGCTCTATTTCCTGAGAACACCTCTGGATATTTTTGAAGCATTCCAAAGAAGCGTTCATGTTAGAAAAACAATAAATTGTGACCAGAATTGTCTTCTTTGCTTTCCTAATGTGAGCTATGGAACTGTCCAGAACACTCTGGTGTGACACAATAGGGTGATAGAGCAGACAGTAAACAGAGCAGTGTAATGTAAGCTCCAGAGCTTTTCAAAGACCTTATCCTTTAGACACCTCATGTTTTGCTTAATGAGCTGTGCAGTTGCTTAATGACTACATCAGGCAGAGTAGATGTGGAGGCCATTAAGAAAGGTCATGGTCACTTCGCTTACTGACCATCATGACTTGCAACTGTAATAGGCAGGTTTCATTACAATCATGAGTGGAGGACAAATGTATTGAAGAAATATTTTTATTATACTATGCCAACTGGTAAAGGTATTTTAAGAAAAGAAAAAGAATCATAATAAATACCACATTGCTCCCAAAAATAAAATTTATAATAGTAATTCATAGTACAAGAAAATGACAGAAAAATATCTGGTTAATACATGATAGTAAAAGATGATATATGAAGAAAAATGATTAATTCATAATTCATAAGGTAGTTTTGCTGCAGTAAAATGTATTTGCTTTAATATTTTAAATCGAGAAATAATTACTAACATATCATATCAGTACATGTTTAGGAGCAATTCTTTCTATTTTTCTTTCTACATAACAATGACAAGATCTTGCACTCTTATTCAGTAAATGCAAGGGGAAGTTTAGCGACGTGTATAGTGATAGGTTTTTGTTCTTTATTTTGTACTCAGCTGCCAAAGGAGGATAGGGAAGTCTGACAAATGATTGTAGACTTAAACTGATATTAATATATTTCTGGACTGCTTCATAACATAGAAAGAAACTCTGGAATTAAACAAATGTCATGATTCTGTCCTTGTTTGGTGTTCTTATCATTATTATTCTGCTTAACTGTGGTTCACCTTAGAAATATAGAAATGCTGTAACAATGATATGGAAACAAATTCTGGCTCATGAGTGATTGTGCTATTTGTTCTGTTATTGCAGTGCTTGGATTTTTAATTCTGACTTGCAAAATGGCTAGTTTAGATTACAAATGTAATAAATGGCCATGTTACACTTAACCATATAACTGAAGTTATAATAGTGTGCTTAATGGATCTCATTTTTAATTGTTACTTTTTATTGTATAGATTTGTTTTTCTGATGTAATCAAGAAGTAGGTTAAACATATGTTTTTTTATCCTAGGTTTATAAACTAGGGGATAAACTTGGAATAAACTTTAGCAGAACTAATTTAAAAATATATGGAATATGTGGAAGGATGGAATGGCAAACCACTTTTGGACTGTTGTCGAGAAAACCATGTGGAGTGTCTCTCTAAGTCTAATAGTATTTAATTGACAAATTTCCTTTATCTCTCAGTATATTTCCAAAAGAAAGATAAGTTTGACTTTAAAAGTTTTCCCCAGAGAAAATGCAGATACAGAAAACAATCAGTATAGATAATCAAGCAGATTTTCTATATAGTACTTATCAGCAAATTTACAATCTTACTGATTTTGGAGAAAAATAACCCTTTACCTTCTGATGTAGAAATTATTAAACAAGTTCTGTGGGCAGTTCAAGAAAAAGTAAATTGAAAAATGCATACGTTTTTTCATTTAACTTATCAGTGTAAATAAACAATGTAAGGAGCTTATGAAATAAAAAAATAAAATAATCATTACCAGATGGATTAATAACTGGCTGACCAACCATATTCAACATATAGTCCTTAATGTATCTGCATGTAATGTGGAATCTTTGTAAACAATTTTGTGTGGGGAAGAAAGGGAACTCATCACATTTTTGTAGATGACACCAGGCTGGCAGAAATACCGAACATTCCACAAGAAAAGCTCAATATACAGAAGGATATTAACATATTTGAATACTTGGTCCTATCCAACACAATGAAATTCAATGGTGAGAAAAGTTAAGATTCAACAATTAGTCAATAAAAACCAAATGTACAGATATAGAATAGTGGTACTTACAGTGGTGAAATTCAGCTGGATCGCACCACATCGCCCGAATCAGTAGTGGTAATTTGAAATTGGCCCCGCCCTGTCCCTGCCCTTATCCTTCCTTATAAGAACTTTATTTTTTTCTTACTTGCCTTAATCAGCTGTTTGGCGTGTCTATGGAGCCTTCCTGATGATCCCTGCTGCCTTTGGTGCCTCTAAAAGAGGTTTAAAAAACTGCACTGCAATGCGCACTCACTGAACCAGTAGCAAACTGGTCAGATTCTACCCCTGGGTACCTAGCTCAGTAGTAGTAACTGTAAGAAGGATCTAGAAGTTCTAGTAGACAACCCCTTAAATCTCAGCCAGCAGTATGCTGCAATTGCCAAAAAAGCCAATAGTTTTTTAACAGAGGGATAAAATCCAGATCATGTAAAATTTAGTATCACTTTATAAAGCCTTGGTAAGATCTCACCTGAAATATTACATCTAGTTTTGGTCACCACAATATAAAAAAGACTGTAGAAAGAGTGCAAAAAAGAGCAACAAATATAATTGGGGGCTGGAGGTTAAAATACGAAAAATGATTGCAGGAATTGGGTATGCCTGATCTAGTGAAAAGAAGGACTGGGGTAACATGATAGTGGTGTTTCAGTATTTGAGGGGCTGCCACAAAGAAGAAGGGACAACCTATTTTTCAGAACAGAACAAGAAGCAATGGATGGGAAATAATCAAGGAGAGAACCAACCTAGAACTAAGAAGTAATTTCCTAACAGTTAGAACAATTAATCAGTGAAAAGACTTGCTTTCAGAAGTTATGAGTGCTCCATCACTCATCACTGGAGGCTTTGAAAAAGAGATTGGGTAGACATTAGTTTGAAATGTTATACGGTCTCCTGCTTGGATAGAGGGTTGAATTAGAAGACTCCCAAGTCCTTTGCAACTATTACCATATTTTTTGGCGTATAAGATGTACTTTTTTCCTCCAAAAAAGTGGGTGAAAATGTCTCTGCATCTTATACAGCGAATGTTGTCGAAGCCCTGCCCACCAGCTGGCTGTTTTTTGGCCTTCACACACCCTTTTTCGGGGCCCATTTCTGGGGCTTTTTTGGCCCATTTCTAGGGCTTTTGGGGGGACTTGTTTTCGGGGCTTTTTTCAGCCAATTTTCAGGACTATTTTGGAAAAAATGGGCCCAAAAAAGCTTTGAAAATAGGCCCAAAAAAGCCTCAAAACAGGCTCAAAACCCCTAAAAATGGGTCCTCCAAAAAAGCCTTGAAAATGGCATGAAAAAAGGCCCAAAAATGGGCCCCCAAACCCTCAAAAATGCCTCCCCAAAAGCTTCAAAAACGGGTCCCAAAAGTCTCCAAAAAAACCTGAAAAATGAGCCAATAAAGCCTAAAAATGGGCCCCAAAATTCTAGAAATCACTCCCCCAAAAGCCTAAAAAATGGGGCCAAAAAGTCTAAAAAACATCCCAAAAGCCTCAAAAAACGCCTGAAAAACGAGCCAAAAAAGCCTAAAAATGGGTCCTCCAAAAAAGCCTTGAGAATGGCATGAAAAAGGCCCAAAAATGGGCCCCCAAACCCTCAAAAATGCCTCCCCAAAAGCTTCAAAAACGGGTCCCAAAAGTCTCCAAAAAAACCTGAAAAATGAGCCAATAAAGCCTAAAAATGGGCCCCAAAATTCTAGAAATCACTCCCCCAAAAGCCTAAAAAATGGGGCCAAAAAGTCTAAAAAACATCCCAAAAGCCTCAAAAAACGCCTGAAAAACGAGCCAAAAAAGCCTAAAAATGGGCCCAAAAATCCTAGAAATCACGCCCCCAAAAGCCTAAAAAAATGGGGCCAAAAAGTCTAAAAAACAGGTCCCAAAAGCCTCAAAAATGGGCAAAAAAGACCTGAAAATGGGGCACACGGAGACCAAAAACTCTTTTGTTGTTGCTTTCCTTATCTAAATCTAGGTGCATCTTATACTCTGGTGCATCTTATATGCTGAAAAATATGATACTGTTTCTGTTAATAACTCAAAAGTTATGCTTTGAAAAACCATTGTTATTTCCCCATTGAAGGCTCTGTGAACATGGAATAGCCTCAGATTTTATTTTATTTTATT
>JAEANM010027733.1:0-10491 GCA_017656035.1 Myanophis thanlyinensis
TCCAGCAAGAGTGCAATCAAAAATCCAGCAAGAGTGCAATCGAATGCAGTCGATTTCCGGCGAAGGGAAGCCAGCCCCCCCCGCCGCCCCATCACCCCACCCCCGCCGCTGCTGCCCCCCTGCCCCCCCACCCCCATTGCCCCCCCACCGCCGTCCCATTTCCCCCGCCCACCACCCCGTCCTCTTTTTTGGCTATCAAATATGGTCACCCTATAATTATACAAATATAATGCAATGAAAGAGAAAATATATGGCTATAAACTTAGTGTTATGCTTAAATACATTTAACCTACATTTAATATATAAATACAATTTGTTGACTTCAAAGCAATTAAAGGTAGGAAAACATACTCAACACAAACACTGAACTATAGTCACTGCATTTTCTCTATCTGCACGTTAAACAGAAAGAGATGCTGTCACTGCACTGAGCTCCACGGAGAAAAGAAATTACAGTATAGTGGAAAGGGAACACAAAAGAATGAAGAGTCCTAACTTTATCTGCCCATCTTCTCTGAGATATTTTATTGTGAATCTACTGACATATTAAATAAGAATGAAGAAGCTGAAATACTTTACATATCAAAGATTCTGACATTTATATTGGGATAAATGATTAAGAGTTCTATTGCTTTTTCTAAGGGCTAATTTATAAAAATCTTTCCCATAACAGAGTTTTACATGGCAGGATATGAAATCTGTACGTGGCTTATTGCACAAATCAGCCCACTTGCATGAAATATTTCCAGATCAATGTTACAATTCTTTAAGAGCTGATATTTCAAGCAACTGGAAAGACTGAAATAATAAGCACAATATAAATATGCATCCTATTCAGTAAGAGGTGATTACTGTAGGAATTCATTCCAACAAGGTTGGGAGGAAAGAAATCTATACGTCATATGTGAATGATAGTTCATGCAACAGTTTCCTGTTTGATATGCATGAAGAAAATATATTTCTATTATTTGCCAATACTTGACAGTAATTAATTTAAAAAATGTCCTAAGGAAACACAAGAGAAGGTTTAACATTTACTCCTTTTAAGCTCCTTTAAAATATAGGCTGGGTATAGCTGTTTTCAATAAAAGAATGAGCACAATACAGAAACGGGCAAAGTACAGACCTTGCATAACCTCTAAGCATCCCTGGAGATAAGCCTTAAAATTGGTTAAAAGCCCACAAAGAAAATCAATGTCAATGTGGATTGATCATCATAGTGATATATTTCTGAACTCTGTTTGTTTGCAAAGATAAAATACAATAAAATAAAAGCTTTAATATACCTATGAGAAAGCTATTTGTCTACAATTAAAATCATAATTCTCCATTAACTACATGTTTGCTTTATAATTATTATGTTTCAGACAAAGATGCAGCAATGAAATTGCTGAATTGATACAATTATTTTCCAATCATATAGAATAACTGTACTTTAAGGATTATCAAGAATCCAAAGTTATTCTTCCTATATTTCAAACCACCATAATCTGTATACATTTTGTCATACTTTACACACAACAGTGCCTTTCTCATTCTTACATCTCACATTATGGCCTTCAGTCAATTTACCTCCAAGAAAATAAGACTAAAAGCAAAAGTGGTCTACATGTTGAGGAGAATGCAGATTACATAGGATGTACTATTTAGTGGGCTTTTTTTAGTTCTTCATTTAGTCCTATAGCAACACAGGCATATTTGCTTTATGAATACATCAACAAAATAAAAAAAAGTGAAGTTATAAGAAAAGTACAATAAAAAAGACATACAAATGAAAACAAATATGCAATTTACTTTCTGATTGGTATTGCCTCAACATTAGGGTATACTAGATTGAAAGGGAAACAGGTATCACCTGTAGGGCAGTTTGGCTGCTTCAACAACTTTTCCAAGGTTCATGCTGCTGCAGTGGTCAAATTCAATTTTTTTTACTACCGGTTCTGTGGGCGTGGCCACAGGATTAAACATTACCAAGCACAGAATAAACTTCACTAAAGTTACAATGTAATAAGGGGAGAGGCAGTTTCTGTGAGCAAGGCAATAAAGATTAGGTTAGAAACAACTGCGTTCTTTACAGGATTAACCCTGTAAAGTTAATCTTTACAGGATTAACCCTGCAAAGTGGGAAAAAAACAAAAGGAGATTTGTATGAACGGACTGAATTTCACGTCTGTGCTGCTGCCTAATAAAGTATTTGTTTCCAGTTCAAAACTGAATTTAGAGAATTTTCCCAAACAGGATTATGTACGGTAAAATAATATCTTTATGTATCTAAAACAAAAACATCTAGAAACCTGCCTTGGACAACTTTACCATTAAATATGCATCTCCAAATTTATTGGGCCATATATACCTGTATATTAATCAGTATTAATTATGCTTATCAACAAATGATATCTACACATAATTTTTGCTTTTGTTTTAAGATCTTACAGTAATTGCACCATTATTTTTTTCCATGATAAGCATGCTTGTTTTATGGTGGTATATCATAGAAAATATCCAGAGCGGTCAACAGTTACCCCCTTATACTTTATTTTGTGGTTTTATTTTGCTCTAAAAGAATTCTAGAAATACAGGGATTATTATAATATAGGGATTAAAAAACAAAGAACAAAACTTTCAGTATGCATCCATGCATACATACATGTATACATATGTGATTTTAGAAAACATTTCAAATATTTTAAATATTTACATTCAGTATTTTTATCCAGAGTGACTCTTGTATAGAAGAGATAAATCTATTTGGAAAAATCATTGTTTATAGTTTGTAAATGGTGAATAGATTTGAATAAAATTATCTTGAATTGCAGTGTTTCAATGTTCCTTTATATGCTGACTTTTTTAGCCACAGCAATTTTCTACATTTTACAGATCCAATGAAACATTTACTTTTCAAATATTTTGCAACAGCTAACATTTAATCAACTTCTTAGCTGCACCAATTTATATGTCATAAGAAACACAGATTTCTAAATGTATACTGAGGAAAATTTGAGAGACACACTATACAACATACTCTTAACCAATAAATTATTGGTAGGTTTAGAAGATATCAAAATGGCTGCAGTAACTATTAGAATTGAAAATGTGTTACCTCCTTGAACTAAACATCAGAATCTAGAATTTTTAAAATGTGGCTTAATATACTGACTCTTTCTGTCACAAGTTACATTGGCTATAGGCCCAGGCAATGGAACCACAAAACCTGCTGGAGCTTGACAAAAACCATGATTACTAGAGTAATTCTGACACAAACAAATGTCCCTAACAGTTCCCAGCTCAGCCAAATGTTATTTGAAACCTGCCATCTGTATAAAAATTTCATAGCTTTCGGAAAGCAACAAGTCTTGGAAGAACATAGCTTTTCATTTCCTTTGTTATTTGATCTAATAGTACTAGCAATCTATGAATTTACACAGTTGATTGCATAAGAAAAAAAGTAAAATCTTCAAACCTAATAATTTAACGTAATATTGAAGAAAATGCTATATTTAAATTAATATAGTTCAGAATATTTTAAGAGTAAATGGACAAATGAGAATGATTTACTTCAGCACTTTACAAACATTTTAAAAAAGGATTACCTCCAATGTTATTTGATTTTTTTTTTACTGCAACTAAATTCTCAAGTACAAACTTGTTGCGGAAATTAATATTCTATTATCTATTTCTGTGTATTGATATTTTATGTGTATTTTAAAAACTAGTACTATTAAAAATAATGTTTTATATTTTTACTTTCCTTTCAACATCTGTGAATGTCGTTTTTTCCTTCAAAGAGGCTAGGGAAAAAATTGGATTACTATTAAATGCAGCTGTTTACCTCACATTTTAAAAAATTAGGAAGGTTTACTAGTTATTTAAATTTATTGAAACAGGGCACTATATGCCTTATTAAAAATAATCTATCTTTTAAAACAATAAATATATTCAAAATACCAATGTCAGCTGTGACCATAGTTGACTGGTTTTCTGGAAGAGAAGCAGAGGTCTGATCTTGGTCCATGCTATGTGAATCATCATTGACCTCATGTTGACTCTGACTAAGTTCTGATCGCAGTTCAGAATATTCATCTTCTTCTCTGAGGAATGAAACAAAATATTCAGAATAACTAAATGTAATTTAATAATTTTAAATGATCAACAATGCTTTTTATAGATATTCTATATTACATTTAGTAATATAATAATAATATAATATCTGTTTGTAAGAGCTAAGACATTAATACAATGGTCAATGAAGGGAACATAAAGCTCACAAAATTAATCACGGAAGGTATTAAAAATAAAGCTATAATGCATTCAATGCTGTGAATTTATGATTCAATTATTTAAATTGTGCTTTCAAATTATTATTTTATTCTTTTACCATTTATAACTCCCAGGTTTTCAGAATAGCACAGAAATGGGCAGAAATAGACTTCTGATTGACGTCGTGGTATTGCTAGAGGCAGAAAGTGGAAAGCTCCACTTCTGCCCTAGGCTTCCCACGCTTGTGGGCTCCCCAATGAGGCTCGGTAAAGCTAAGGAAGGGTGCCCAAAGAGAATATGCAACTCTCCTGGTGACTCCCAGAGCATAATTCCCTCTATGCCACGGCAGGACGAAGACAACCGAAGCCGTGACAACCGATGAGACCATCAAAGCACAGAGCAGGAGCAGAGTGTGTGAGCAGCATTTGGAGCTAGATGAGAAGAATCTTTATTATGTTAATGTTAACCCCCAAGACTATCTAAAGAAAGTGTCTCCAACTAGTTTTGGAACAGGCAGTGAGCTAATAGTGGGGGAGAAGAAGAAATAAGGACTTCAAGCAGAACAGAGAGATTTAAAGGAGAAGGCACCAATTTATCAAACATACTGAAATTTGGATTTACAATTTGAAGAAGCGTTGTCTCAGACAGGCATTTGGTGCCAGAATTATGGATTTTAAAAATTAATACTGGGAAACACTGGAAACATATTATTAAAAATTAAAAAGAACTCTTAAATATTGGAAATGGGATTTAACACTGCCATCTGCTGTCATAAAGAAGCACATTACATCTAAAACTTAAAAGAAACTTAAAAGAAAGGAAATCTACCCTTGAGGAATTTGATACAAAAACTGAGCTATTTAAAATGGACTAAAGAAATCTTTGAGCTTTGTGAGACCTGATATAACAATTTAATATACGATTGTTGAACCACTGGGTAAAAGATGAATATAATAAATTACAATGAGATGTTCCAAGAAAAAAGAAAGAATTTTGAAGAGATGGATTAATTCGAGAGATAAGAGAATGGTGGAAAACAGGAGGTAAAGATGAGGGGAATAGACTGGAGGCTACAAAGGAAAAAACAGAAACTGTATTATTAAAGAGATGACCCGACAAGACGCATAGGAAGAAAAGAAGATGAATAAAAAAGCAGATACAGAAATAAGAGCAGTGATCCAACCAGAAGCTCAAAAGGATCCTTGGTTGGGAGAATATTAAGAATAATGATTAATGAAAGAGGACAAGGAGAGAGAATAACTGGAGAATTAAAAAAGAAATTAAAGCTGAAAAATCAGGCATTGGTGTCTGGAAAGGAGATAGAGAATAGATATTCGGGAAAATAAACAATGGAATAGGGTAGAGAAGGGAAGAAAGGTAGACATTTTGGAAACTAAACAATGGAATAGGGTAAAGAAGAGAGATCAATTTGAAATAGACAACCAAGAAAGCAGTGGAGATAGAAACGCAGATCAAATAGAGAAAAAATTCAAATTCAAATCAAATTCAAATTCATTGGTCACATACTCAGTCATACATGGTACGATATGCAGTGAAATGCTTATGCAACTGCCCATGACCGAAAATAAAAGTCAAGCCAAAGAAAATATAATTGAAACATTAAGGAGGATAACAGATGATTTTTAAAAAGGAAGTAGGAGCGTAATTAGAAGTTTAAAAAGAAGGAAGATTAGATAGAGGGGGTGAAATAATGTATAATTTGATTAAGAGGAGAAAGTACAATTAAAATTGAGTTATTAGAAACTGTAAATTAATAATGATATGCATACTATTGTTTGAATTATATAGCTTGTGAAGTATTATATGTATGATAAACAATATTAGAAATTGGTGATTGATATAAAAATGGTATTTGGTAATGTTGGAAATCAAATAAGTTTGTAATATGAATATGAATTACTATTAGAATTTTATAAATAGCTAAAACCAATAGAGATGACCAAGATCTTATTTGTAAAAGGAAATATATATATAGAAAATAAAGACTGGTATAAAATTAAAGAGGGAATACAAAACTTATTAGACTTTTATAATATGAAGTGTAATATATTTGATTAATAATACTACTTAAGATGAAGCAGTGGATGGAAAGATGAAGTAGTAGATGGAAAGATGAATGTGAAAAAATGTGTATTTTCATTACTGTTATTATTAGAAGTCTACAAATAGTTAATAATATGTATATTACTGATAAAATCATAGAACCTGTGAAGTGTAATGTGTGTGATTGATATTAGAAATTGGTAATTGATACAAAAATGATACTTGGTAATATTGGAAATTAAATAAGACTGTAATATAAATATGAACTTATTAGATTTTTATAATATGAAATGTAATCCATATGATTAATAATGTTACATAAGTAATGGAACGATGGTTAGATCAGCAATTGTATTAAAGGTAATCAACATGATTTTGTTTGTATAAAAATAAATGACACCCAGCAACATGCTGCTGTTCATGTAAGGATTTGGGATTGTATACTGACAATGTATTGTTAATATGAATATTGAATTTTGTGTATATTAAAGAAAAATGTATAAATAGCAAGAGCAATAGCACTTAGATTTATATACCACTTTAGAATGCTTTCCAGCCCACTCTAAGCAGTTTATAGAATCAGCATATTGCCCCCAACAATATGGGTCCTCATTTTACCTAGCTCGGAAGGATGGAAAGCTGAGTTAACCTTAAGCTTGGTGGGATTTGAACCGGCAGACAGCAGAAGTACTGCACTACTGCATTCTAACCGCTGTGCCACTCAGGATCAGTGGCTAGGCTTCTATTTAATAAAACATTATTAAATAGAAATGGGCAGAAATACATTGCTTATGCAATTCCACTACATGGCTGAATGGAATTTCAACCCAGTTCCATCTAATCAACTCTCAGGGATCTCTCACCTTTTTCTTGCATTACTCCTTTGCTTGTGTGTGTGTGCGTGTGTTACTTTTAAGAGATTCATTATTTCACAATATTAATTGGCAGTATATAAATGAACAGAAAATATACCAAGTTAGGAAAATCAATCATTTTCTTTCACAGAAGGTTATATCTTAGGAATCACTTTCAATAGCATCTCTCTTCAGGCATTGCTAAAATTAATAGAGGTAGTCTTTGACTTATAACCACAATTGAGCCAAAATTTATGTTGTTAAGTATGACATTTGTTAAGTGAGTTTTGCCCCATTTTATGACTTTTCTTGCAAATCATTGCAGTTCTTAAGTTAGCAACCCAAGTGAATCTGGCTTTCAAATTGACTTTCCTTGTCAGAAGGTTGCAAAAAAAATCCCATGACTCTGGGATACAGCAACTGTCATAAAACTGAGTCAGTTGCAAGCACCCAAATTTTGATCATGACCATGGGGATGCTGTAATGGTTGTAAGTGTGAAAAATGGTCATAAGTAACCATTGTAATTTTGAACGATCACTAAATGAACTGTTGTAAGTCTAGGACTACCTGTACGTTAAGAACTGCAGAAATTATTATTTTATACTTTATAAGGAAATTTGTACTATTGTGTTAACATATTGTACACAAACTATTTACAAATATTTCACTAATATTCCAATACAAATATATTGTAAATATATAGTTCAAGGGCTTTCTCCTTCCTAAGAACATATTTAAGTTTAACTCTTCAATTACAATTGAAGACAGTAATGGAAGACTTGGATGTCCACAGAATTCCTCAAAGATGCCTAGATTTAATTTGTTGAGTACTTTCCTTTAAGAAGATAGCAATTATCTGTGACCAAATACTAGCTGTTTATGATCAAAGGAAAACATAAAATTATTACTTGCTCTTCATGTAAGCGTATAACTATTCAAACTATCAAAACTAAATTCAAATGAGAAGTATTAATTTATTAGAAGAACCAAGAAATATTCCAAACATGCCAGAAGTTTCTTTAAACTTGAGATGAAGCTATATATTTATTAAAGAAGAGAACTAAATTCTAAATAGCACAGTAACTGGCACACAAATTAAAAGATATGATAATGAAATATTGTTTAATGCTCTATGAGTATGTTAATTACTGGAAACATTACACTCCAACAATAATTAGCCTTAAGCAAACAAAAAACAAAAAACAATTACCATAATGTTGAAGACATGTTTTTTTTGTTAGAAGGATAATTTGTTTGCTTGCTTAGTCAACTCTTTGCAATTAGTCATTCATTTCAAAACTTGAATTACTTGAATTCTTTCCTGGTGAATGAGCTTTTCGCCACATTAAAACTGAATACACAAGATGCAATGAATCTCAAATTTATTCTATTTAGCCAAATTTGGTTAAATTCAAACAAACATTGCATACTTGTTATAGCTGAACACAGTTCAGCCAATTTGGAGAGCATCCCTTACACATGCAATTTCCTTCATTTAAAGGAAAGACTGACCAGTCTTCTTTAATTTTCATTTTATAGAATACATTTAAGGAATATCTCTTTCAAAATTAATTTAGTTTTGAAAGAATTCTGTCTAATTTAACATATTTCAGTTTAATATTTTATTTTATTTAATCAAATTTGTATACCTCTCCCTAGGGACTCGGGGCGGTGAACAGCCGATAAAAACAGAATACAAAATGCAAATACAATTTAAAAGTCAGTTAAAATGATTAAATGAAGGCTGATAATTTAAAAACATTTTAAATTCGATTTAAGAATTAATTAAAACAAACCCACAATTTAAAACAAATTAAATATAAAATTTAAAATTTGATTTAAAATTAATTAAACCCTCAGGTATCAGGCCAGGCCGGCTCGTTGAAATAAATGGGTTTTTAGTTCAGCGAAATTGGGCTTAGTTTCAATTCTCCCCTTATCCCACCCACTGGTCCCTTCCCCCTATTGCTATGTCAGGCTGACATCAAGCAGTGCACAACTTAGCTGAATGGTGGCCCTGACACTACTCCTCTGCAGCCAATGGAAAATATTGTGAGGGGAAAGGGGACAACTAATGTATTTATAACCTACGCTCCCCAGATTTCCGGCTGTTAAAATGGAGAACAAGCGCAGTGCTCTCTTCAACTTTGATTTGTTCTTAAAAAGGAAAAAAAGGAACAAAAGAGGTCCCAGTGAATGAGCAAATAGAATAGAACAAAGACAGAGTTGGAAGGGACCTTGGAGGTCTTCTAGTTCAACCCCTTGCTTAGGCAAGAAACCGTATACCATTTCAGACAAATGGTTGTCCAATATCTTCTTAAAAACTTCCAGTGTTGGAGCATTCACAACTTCTGGAGGCAAGTTGTTTCACTGATTAATTGTTGTAATTGTCAGGAAATTTTTTTTCTTAGTTCTAGGTTGCTTCTCTCCTTGATTAGTTTCCACCCATTGCTTCTTGTCTTGTTCTCAGGTGTTTTGGAAAATAGCCTGACCCCCTACTCTCTGTGGCAGCCCCTGAGATACTGCTATGTCACCCCTTCTTTTCTTTAGAAATAGAATTGTGTCATCTTTAAGACAAACAGGCTTATTTTAAAATCAACAGTCTTATTCTTAGAAATGTAACAAATGCTAACGGAGGCAGTACTGGTGCTTTCAGATCAGTCTTGACCTCTGGCGATTGTATGAATGAGCTGTTGCAACTGCACAATGCAATCAAGCCTAGTGGTTATTAGGCAGCTGATTTCAGGGCCCGTTTTTATTTTCAGATTACAGGATGAAACCAGATCATTACCTGAAAACATCAGAACGATTACTGTGCACTTCAGAGCAATGATTGTTATCAGCAATATCAAAAAAACAATTCTGGGCCAGAAGTAAGATGCAGGATCTGTGGAGCATATTGGGAAATAAATACAGTGAAAACAAATCAACCACATTGGAAAATGTAAGAGCTCTTATGAAACACCTGGAAGTTCATCATAGCTGAGGGATCACCTTGGATGATGTTGACAGGCATAGGAGGGACACCTGTTGTGTGTATGGGATGGTGTCAAAAAGTCTAGAGGTATAGGAAGCCACAGAGGTGATTGTGCAGAAGCCATTCAGAAAACATTAGAGTAACAGCTGGGATGAAAGACGCATGTGTTAAGTGAAGCTTCGTGGAAAGATACAGGTAGTCCTCGACTTACAACCATCCATGAGCCCCAAATTTTTGTAACTAAGTGAGACATTTGTTAAATGAGTTTTGCCCCATTTTACGACCGTTCTTGCCACTGTTGTAAAGTTAGTAACACAGTTGTTAAGTGAATCTGGCTT
>JAEANM010027734.1:0-10491 GCA_017656035.1 Myanophis thanlyinensis
ACTAAATATTCAAATTCCGTTTTGTTTCTACTTATCGTACAATTTTCCCTTACTTGCTTAATCCATTTTTCCATCTGGAAAAAGAATGGAAAGATGGAAAACTGAATCCTTGTTTCAACAACTAAATTTTCCTCCTATGCTGCATCTTGGTCTCTGTCTCCTGAACTATCCTAATAGTTGTACACCTCAATTTTTTCATTCACTCCACCTTACAGTTTGGAGGATTTTTTTCCCCATCTCAACTCAAAATCAAGTCAAAAGAAGTCCTTTGGGTTTCTCAGAAACTATCCATAATGGCTTCCTATTCTCTTAAGTAGAAAATATTTTGGGAATTTTTAACATAATGAAAATTGTCACAGAAATAACCATCACTTGAAGTAATCCAGTTCATCATATTTTGGCATTCCTTTTACACTTGGGGCTGTCTTCCATAAGAGTACATTTTGGATCTATCTTTTCTTTTTCTCCTTCAAAGGATTGTATCCCCTTTTTTTCTAATTAACTGGAAAAACACTTCATGAAAAGCCTTGCTTGCCTGTATCTGCCAGTGATTCCATTAGTCCATGCCTAGAATCTATCTTTCATTCTCTCCATGTTGATGGTAAAACCTTTCGAGTCAATGGCTATCATTCCTTTTCATCAATTGTCATGGAGGATGGCATTTTGAGTCACAGTAATATTGGCTCATTTAAAGAGGAGTTAGTTATGTTCCTTTTGTAATTCTCCCTTCAGTATTTTTTATAGAAATAAAATAGTACTTCATCCAAATACCTCTTTTATTCCAGAATTGATTTCTATGCCTGGGTCAAGTCATTGTATTGTTTGTTTGTTTGTTTATTTGTTTGTATCTCGCCTTTATTATTTCTACCAATAATCCAACACATATACTCAACACACCTTCCTCCTCCTATTACCATTGTTTTATAGGTACCATTGTATCTTTCACAAATAGTTGAGAGATTACTTCATCCTCATGATGTCCAATTAGCCCTTTTCTGTTACAGCTTCATCTCAAAGGGTCCAGTACCTATTTTTGATCTTCCAATATCTGTCTAAAGGATTGGGTCTCTCTCTCTCTCCAACATCTGACTAAATGGAAATAGCAGAAATCAAGTTTTATTATGAAATGACAGGGCAACAGAATTTTCTTTAAATCTATGCACTTTAAATCTTCTAGAAGAGGGCAACATTTGTAGCTTTTCTTCATGTAAACCCTCTATTGAGCTATCACAGACACTTGAACTCTCTTTTCACTTAAAACTACAATTGGACTTCCTCTCCCAGTAACAATTTTTGGAATAGCAATTCTTTCCCAGTTATCTTATGACTGATGATGCATCTTCAGATAATTAGCTGACAGAGTCATAGAGATTATGATGAATTATAGAGATTATGATGCAGAACTGGTTCATCTGTGAATTCACACAGCCTACCTTCTTAATGTGCGTGAAATCATGTGACCTATAGATTTCTTATGTATTCTGCTATATTGTTTTCAGAGAGTCAGGGTTTTACTATAAGCTGTTTGTAAGTGTGCTTAATAGGTCTGCAGGACTTGGTCCCTGATAGGAATTCTGTAACTAACAAAAGATTTGGAACGGGCCCTGCAACAACGCATAATTTATATGTAAATTCACAGATGATCACTCAAAGAACTTCAATTACAGACAAGAATTAGGTTCTATGACAAATAATGTATGTTTTTAAAATATACCCATTTATGTAATAAACTTAAATTGCTATACTTTCTTAATTAAATTTTATAAAGCCTCCTACCGATAGAATCAATGGAAGACAATTCTCTCGTGGAAAACTGTATTTCATTCTTTGTTCCTACGCTTTAAAAAACATGCATGAATAAGTATTTCCTGAACATATCATCTGTTTCATCTGAAGCTGCATAGTGGGGTTTAATGGTTAAGGGAAACTTTCTTAAAGCATTTTCCATAATAAAAACAAAAGTGTAATAAGAAATTTCATTTCATTTCATTTTCCTAAACTCTGCCACTTTTCATCCAAAATGAATTTAAAGGCTTTATCAAAACTTAACATAAATCCTGATTAAAGTTCAGGATTTGAATTTCTTTGACTTAATCCATCCATCCTGAAAATAGTAAAAACTAAGAATTAGTAGCAAGTATTAAAGAATTGAGCCTTTTCTATGTCAAAGAAAAAATCCTGCTTTCACAAGTGGAATGCTTATGTTGTACCTGCTCTAGAGTTTATTATTACCATTAACAATGTGGCCTAACAGCAGCCAATTCCTTAGCTGATCCTGGCTTTCATGCACATAGAGTTTTTCCCAAGAACCTAGGATGTCATAATGTATTGGCATAGTATATATGCAAGTGTGACCTTTTGTCATTGCAATGGTTGGTCGCTTCCTCAACCAGATCTGTAGACTGAATTTGGTGTTTTTATCCACTGTCAAGTCCTTCTCAAGGACCTGGGATAGGCGGATATTGTTGTTTCATGGTGTCATAGGATGTAAGCTGTTCCAAGTAAAGCTGTCTTTTGCAATTGACTGGTGGTAATTTTGTCAGTGCCAATGGTGTTCAACCAGTGCTTCAGTTGTTTTGGGATTGCATCCAAGGTAACTATTACTCTTGGTGCTACTTTTGCTTTCTTTTGCCACAGTCATTCTACATTTACTGCATGTCTTTGTATTTTGGGATTTTTTTTTCAGTTCTTTCCCTTCTATTCTTCTTTCTCCAGGTACTGCCATGTCCACTATCCAAATTTTATTTTGTCTTTTTTATTGACAATTGTTAAATCTGAGATATTATGTGGCAGGTGCTTGTTTGAATTCTAAAGTCCCAGAGCACTTTAGCTTCTTCAGTTTCTATTACTTTGTTTATTTTGTGGTCCTACCACTTCTTGCTTCAAAGCAAATTATAATTTGTGCAGCTATTCCAATGTACCATTGCTACTTTGTTGTGCCATTGTTTGTAGTCAGTCTGTGCAATCTTCTTGCAGTAGATAACTAGATGGTCCAATGTTTCTTCACCTTCTTTAGAGAGACAGAATTTGCTGTCTGTGGCTATCTTCTCAATTCTGGCTTTGCATGCATGTATTGTTATTAAATTTATATGGCTATCCCTTTCACCAGGTTGATTTGGGGTGACTAACAGTTGGCATTGACATTACCATTACACAGAGTGTCTGCCTCAACTTTTTTTAATCAATACAAAAATACCATTTGGGCAGACTTCACAAAGTCTTGGTTTAGTTTTGGTTCATTTCTCCTTCCCTTGTTTTTTTGCACTGTGATCTCTCTGCCACACATTCCAGATTAGTAGCACTATTGGATAACAGGTCAATGGCACTATTGAACAACAAATCAATAGCATTATTGAATAACAAATCAGTAACAATGTTGAAGAAAAAGTCCAACTAGAACTCATCTCACGTGAGCCATCTGTGACAGTAGGAAACCTGTTCCATATATATCTCACCCAAAGATGTCAGACCTGTTGTAGAGAAAGGAAGACATCTTGCAATATATACCTATAAAGGTCCAAAGACTGCAGGGACTCAATACGGAGTCTGTGACATCTCACTATGTACTGAGCTACCTTTTCGATTCACCTATCTCTTCATTGAGGAATTCAAAAATTACTGCTTCCAACCAGTGAACTCCACTTGCTGTGCTTAGAGTGCAACTCATATGCAAGTGGAGAATAGAGGATAGAGAAATTGGACTGTTGTTCTGGGGGGTTTCAGGGAGACAGGAGGATATCACATCATCATTTAATAAAATATATCTTTTTTTCCTTTTTATGACATGTTTTACATTTAAAGAAAATGTTTTAAAACTGTGTTAAAGATAGACAAACAGGTAGATATATCTCAACATTTTAATTTTTTTCCCCTCGATCCAAATGAAAAGGATAAGCTATCATTTTTAAACTGAGCCTCGCTCACATAACTGAAACCAGCTTTGTGTACTTTTTTAAACTCTACATTTCTCCAGGATCAGTGTAATTTAATTGAAATAGTGCTGCATGTGTAAACAGCTCCTTTGTTTAAAGAAGATTCCACTGTTTAGTTTGCCTTAAGTAAATGCAGCCTTTTGTTTGTCTGTAAAACATTTGATTAAATGTATGGGTTAATATAGACAGCTAACATTCCTCTAGTGGGCTGTATGAGAAGTTTGAAATACATTCTAGCATCAAACTGCAGACTAAATGCCCTTTTAAAAACTGAAAAACAAATCACAAGCCTAGATTCTTTTAAAATTAAAAAAACATTATCTCTCCAGCATTCTTAGTGTTCTTATAGTTTTGCAATATTTTAACGGTCACCTTTCCAATCTTGGAAATTTCCTTAAGGTCCATCCTTTGCTGTTAAAATAGGAATGAGGTGGAGTTTGTTGACCTGCATATTTTTAGTAGCATTTATCAAAAATCATCTTTCATAAACATAAAAGAAAAATCTTGAGGGGGGAGTTAATAATTGCAGGAAGCAAAAAGAAGAGAAAACCAGATATTTACCTCTACAGTGAAGGTCAATGTATACTTTTTTTAATATTCACAAGACTTCAAAGAGAGAGCAAATGCACACAGTCTCCTGTGAAATAATTAATGCCAATTTGTGCATGTTACATTTAATTATTTAAATTCTCTTTTTTGTCTTCATGTACTATAAGGTACTCAGGGCAGCTTAAAAAATGATCAACAGAAACAATTAAAATACAAGACCACCTATAACTGAAATTGTCACCATCTCCTCTCCTTATTTGCAAGGAAGGAGGACTAGTGGAAGGAATTGCCAGGTGCCATGCAATTAATGACTTCCGAACCTTTGATAGATGATGAAGATGAAGTTGCAAGTTGCCATCTGCTAATTTATGCCACATCTACCAGGGAGATATAGCATTATCGGTTCTTTGTGCGGAATTTCAGATTATAAGGCTGGAATGATAACAAAGATAAACGTATCACTCAGAGTAAAGATTCCAGAGCCTAAGAATAGATGATAGTCAGATATTGGGAGTGTACACAAAATAATGTCCCAGAAAGTTCACAAATGTCCAGTTAATATTACTCTATAACAATCTTCATAATGTTAATTCTGTTGTCTCTCATTTGCATTCAGATGAATTTCGTTTATTTGTATAAAATGACAAATGTGTGTATAGAAGCTACTTTCCCACTGATTTGAATATATTTCTTTCATAACCAAGATATGTGAAATCACATTCTTTTTATTTTTAAAAAAGTAAAATATGCACATATCTTTTGCACCTGTGTAAAATATTCATCATAAACTTTAGCCTAATTAAAATGTTATCAACAATGGAGTATTCCTGGATTGCAATACAGCCCCTAGGTAGGACTGGTAAGGTGTTTATATCTCATGCCAGTGTAATTCTTCAGTTCTGGGAATCAGAGATGTTAAAATGGAAAATAACTCCTGGTAGCAGAGGTGAAATTCAGCCAGTTTGCACTGGTTCTATAGAACTGGTTATTGAAAGAAATCTCCTTTTGTTTTTTTCCCACTTTGCAGGGTTAATCCTGTAAATAATGCAATTGTTTCTAGCCTAATCTTTATTGCCTTGCTCACAGAAACTGCCTCACCCCTTAATACATTGTAACTTTGGTGAAGTTTAATTCTGTGCTTGGTGATGTTTAATCCTGTGGCCAAGCCTACCAAACTGGTAGTAAAAAAAAATGAATTTCACCACTGCCTGGTAGGCCCATCTTAATTCAAGTTTTCAAAAAGTGTGAAGTGTCAATGAAGCCAGAGTGCTAGTAGTAACATTTGAACCAAGACATATTAATTTCAACACTGAAACTAAGTTTTCAGTGTTGTATGCATTAAATTGTTCTCGGGGAAGCTGTTAGCAGTGTTACAGCTTCAAATCCTAAAATGATTTATAAAATTTGATTTTCTAACTTGATATAGGAGAAGGAAAGAATAGCAGGTTTACAATTAAATATACAAGTTTTGTGTTTTGTAAATAATTATAAAGAACCTTATGCCAAAAAAAGCTTCCTTGTATAGCTTTCTTCCACAAAGTAACTATGACAGTAAGCTATGGGTGAAGCCAGAAGTGATTTTCCTTAAATAAATTATAACAATATAGTAACAAAACTCTTGAGTTTGTTTTAGGTTGGAATAAAAAAAGGTCTTATATTGTGACAAGATAGGCAGGCTGAAGAAACAATAGCTTTTCATATAAAGGAAATTAGCCATCATAAAAGTTTTCTGCCTTTGCCATTTATTTTTTTGTTTATCTGGTTATTATTTAGATTTATATGAGTTCCTTTGCTGCTATATATGACATATTTTATTTCCATCCATACAGATGATGCTTAACATCATATCACCATTCATAATAATAGACAAATATGCATCCAGAATCATAAAAGATATTTTAAAATAACTTTTCATGTATTTGTATAATTAATATAGTTTTCTTCTTCATTTAGGCAATGATGGATGTTGCAGCAAATGAGGGCTGGTTGGTGACGGTACTAAATATTACCAATTTGGTACAGATGCTCATTCAGGGACGATGGATCCATGATTCCTCTTTGCTTACTTTACCTAACATAGAATATCACCATCTTCATCTTTTCAGGTATACAGTTAATTATTTATAATGCTGGTCTTTTTTATGATGCAGGTTAATATACTGTAATGTTGCTGTCTGTCCACCCTCTTCTTGTTCAAACTTGTTATATAATATTAAGATTATTCATATCACAGTCCCTCACATACTTTTTGCCATCTACTGGGTTCGTACCCCTTTCGTGAAACTAGAATCTTCCAATAAAGCTGAATAATCAGAGAATTAAGAGAGACCAAAGGAAATGCCTCTTCAATTTATCATACTGCTTTTGTACTCCAAGTTATATTAAATGTAGTAATTGTTTCATGTTGAAGTTTCAAATAGTTTATTTTAAATAGGACATAACAGGAACAGGAAATGCCTCATAGGAGCAGATAGAGGTACATCCTAGAGAGGCAGGACATGCATCACAAGACAGTGAAAGTGGAAGTAAATGCTAGAGATGAGTAAAGCTGCATACAAAGCAGACATAACACCCGTAACATCTTCCCCTTTTCATATCAACAACAAACATCATTGCAGAAATATCCATAGTGTATATAAGTAAATCTTAGGGTGGCAGGAAATACATTACTGAACAATGGGGATGAATGCTAGAGAGGAATAAAACTGTATTCAAAACAGACATAACACTTATAACATCTTCCCCTTCTTCGTATTAACAACACACAGATTGTAACAATTCAACTTAGTACCAGTAGCAACACTTCCTACAGCTTAAGTCTATTGGGTGGTTTCGAACATCTGCCACTACGGGTGAAAACTGGCCCTCTTGTGCCGGCTGACTCTCTTCGCACTAAGAGCCTCTCTGACTTCACTGAGGCAGCTAGGCTCTTCTTGTCATCTCCTGGAGCTTCCAGCATTTGGCTGCTGTCGGATACATAGGCTCGCTCAGAACTGTCATTCATATTGGTCTGAGGCACAATCTCTGTGCAGTCGTTATTGTCTGTGGGTAGGTGTGGTGTGGTAATATCAGATGCACCTGGCTTGTCCACTGGATATAGAAAATCTGGCTGCTCAGCCACACACAAATCCACACAATTGCGACAATAAAGAGTTCCTTCAACATCCACTAAGTAGGAGCATGGTATCACCTGTTGCAAACATCTACCCATTTTCCAGCAGCCTGTTCGATCTCCAGGCAGCGGTCTCATTCGAATTTGTTCCCCAATCTTCAATTCTGGCAAGTCTCTGGCTGATTTATCATATCTTGCCTTGACTACTTGTCTCTTTAGCCATAATTTTTCTGCGACCCCTTGTATCACAGAGGGCTCAAGCAGCTTATTTGCCACTGGTAAGATGTCTTTAGTCTCCTTGACCTCAATCTCTGTGCTGGACTACTGTCCATGCCCTCAGTAGGGGTATTTCTCCAATGTAGAATGGCTTTCCATGGCCTTCACTATGAGCTTTCATAGCTGCATAACACCTGTAATAGTAATGTTTTCCAAATTAGACATTTTTAAATAAATCAGTCAAACTGAAGGAGAATAAAGCTATCAGTGGAGAGCAATTGTAACAGCTACAGATTACCTAATATGGACACAGATAAGTAATGTCTATGAATAGGAGTGGTTAGAAAATGAGACCAAGAATTGATTATTTTACTCATAACCTGCATATAGGATTCCCATGTAATGTTTATCTTATTGCCAGATGTGAATCAGACCATTGATCTAGATAAGCCTATGGTACAATTCACTTCTCATGAGCTACCTTCATATTTGTATAAACAAACTTCAACTTACATAATGGATCTCCTTTCATGGATCTCCATGGATTCATTTTGAAATGTCCAGTATAGCAAATTTAGAAATATATGCTTATCAAGGTTAAGGAAAATAGAAGTAGAGGAAGACAACATATGAGGTAGATAGACATGGCTGGGCATATCATTGGAGTGTCCTTTGAAAAGCTTTGGTTTGTCATCAAGGACAGGTTGAGATGGTGACCATATGTCCATGAAGATTCCAGGAATCACATCTAATTCAGTGGCAGTTAACTAATTCTAAAAGAAAGGGAAGACTCTTTAAGATTGATTTCTGTTCTAATGCAAACAGCCAGCATCAGATCAATCTTCCATTTCCATACAATTTGCTGATTATATACAGCATTAAATCAAATGTTGCTAGTCTTCTGATGATTGCATAAGCCTATGAAATGCCAAATCTTTCCATTTTTGTGCCTACAATAATCCGGCTGCAATTATCATATACAAAAATAAAGTTTCATTATTTGTTTTCAACTGTTTGTCTCTCAATCCCAAAAAAAGAAAGATCTCTGGTTTATATTTAATATATATTAAATTATATTAATTTATATTATATTAAGTTATATTAATCTTTAAAATCCTCTGAATCAGTGCATTCCCATAATGAAGGAGGTGAAGATGATGGAATTTGGGTCAGAAAAGACAAACCCCTTACGGACTTTTTTACATAAAAACAGAAAAAATGAATTTGTGACATGGTTTTGATGATTAGACGTAACACAATATTAGAAGAGAGTCATATTGTAATCTAAAAGTAAGAGGTAAACTTATAATTATACTTATTAATTGAGTACAGTTTGTACTACTGTGAAGATCTGAAACCATTTTTTGAAACCATCTTTTCTATTTTTCCTTTACTTTTTTCTTTTCTTGCATTTTCAGCTTTGCAATTTCTTTTTAGTTTTCTCCTCCTTACTGTATATTAGTTTTTCTTTAAAAAAAAATTGTAGTAAAAGCATACAAAATTCATAAGCCTATGAAAGAAATCACCATATCATCAATTTTAAATTGTAACTTAAACTAGCAATGTTAATCTACATGATACTATTAATCCATACAGTTTGAAACAAGAGGCAAGTTGCTTAATAATCTGCAACCTTGAGCTATGGTACAATTGTCAGTATGGTTCCTTTAGACATGGAGCAGCCAGCATGGCAGTTTTAGAAACAGTCTGCCATTTTAACTTTATTAAATCCAAAAAATATTATTGTGAAAGGCTAAGACAACCCTATACTTCAAATAGCTTTGACGGGTTTTTTTTTTCTTTTAAAATGTCTTCACAACTTCATATTTTTATCTCTGACTTTTTTTTTAAGGAGGGGATGTTCCCTGAATTGAAAATCTCAATGATCATACATTTTCTATTTTATTAGGAAATGGAGCCAAGGAAGAAGAAAAGGTGCTTACCAAGGGCCTATTGAATGTCTTCCTGAACTGATGGCTGCCTGTGATGGAAAAGAGGATATTTTTGCTTCCATTGTGGATTGTGATTTGACTTCCGTACACATTACACAGGTAACAATTGTCTGTATCCCACTTAATATTACTAAAGAAATAAAGCTGCATGGTATAAATGTAATAACTGACTATCTTTCTTAGAACTGCATAGAAAACTTTGTAGTAGCTCAGTTCAGTCTGTTCTAAAGCAGGCATGTCAAACTTAGAGTCCTCTGAGGGCCATATTGTGGCTACATTTGAGTTATGATGAGGGCCACACTCTCTTCAATCTTGGTGCGGCCTACCATCCCTTCTCCTCCTGGAGTCCCACTGGGAGAGGAGCATACTAACCTGGCATAATAGTGGCAAGTGGGGAGAAGCCTAGCGGGTGGCGTTTGGGAATTTCCTTGGGCAGCAGCGGCTGGGGGGCGGCCCATCTTGCTCTTGGGACAGTGGGACAAGCAGAAAGCACACCACCGACACAGGTCGGGTTACAAGTGCTGGCCTCTCCTGACTGGCTCCTCTGACCAGGCTAAGGAGGAGTTGCTGTCGTTCCAGGGGAGAGACGTTTCTCTTGCAACTTGCCCGGGGAGCCTTGGAAGCTTTTTTGTTTATTTGCTATGTGTCTAGACCAGGGGTGAGCAAACTTTTTGACTCGCGGGCCACAATGGTTTCTAAAATTTGACAGAGGGGCCGGGCCAGAATAGGA
>JAEANM010027735.1:0-10491 GCA_017656035.1 Myanophis thanlyinensis
GGGGGAAGTTCATTCCATAGGGTGGGTGCTGCCACAGAGAAGGCCCGAACCCTCGGGATTGTCAGACGACATCGTCCAGAAGATGGCACCCCGAGGAGGCCAACCCTGTGGGAATGCACGGGTCGGCTAAACTTTGTTTTAAAACATGAAGAAATTGTGACTAGTTGTTATGGAGGCATGATTTTAGCAGTAGTTGTGAAAGCCAAGAAACAAGGGGGCTAGTAATCCTACCTCCAGGGTTCATGCTGCAGAACTGTTCTCATGGAAGGTTTTTTTCTCTCCATACCAAAAGTGAACCAGAATTTCATCAAATCAGCCTCAAAGGACCTATAGAACCTAATAATGTCTTGAGAACTAATTTGTACACATAGGTTGTCTCATATAAATTATGTGCATGGGCTCCAGAAATAGCATTAGGTCATATTTATATTTATAGAATAGATAAAGTCAAGACCTAAGTCACTTGGAAACCAGATGAACAAAGGCTGCCTTCTCTATTGCTAGTTTGTCCATATTCTATGTTATATTGCTCCATCTGTTCTCCAAGTGTTTTTTTTCTCCTCAGAAGTAACAGAAGGAAATTATAGACGGTTGGGTATTTTATTTATATGGTTTTAGATTTGGGATACACCTCATAAGGGAACTGTTCCATGCTTATTTTAGATTTGTTTAAAACATTAATTTAAACCTAGGTATTCTAAATGCATATAAAGTTTCTGCAAGGTTTTGGTTTTGTTTTATTTATTTTTTGCTGGCTCCTATAAGTTTATTTATAATATAGAGATTATTGTTTTATTGTAAATGGGCCTGATAGGGCAGTATATTTTTCATTGGTTGACTAATAAATCTGTGAAAACTAACAGGAGACAACCATTCTATTTCCACTTCATCCAGAGAATTGCTGGCCAACAACTAAAAGGATAAATAAGTGCAAAGCAGAAATGCTGTGTTGGGTGATGAGATAGAGAGATAAAGATCAGTAATACATATTTTTAAATTTAACATCTCAGCCATTGAGGTAGTCACAGCAAATGAGAATGCTATGCCCAAAAATCAAGCCTTAAACTAATAATTCTACAAAATAGGAGCCATACTTTTGTAAAACAGAGATTAATTTAGGACAGTCTGCCCAGTTGCCAATGATGCCTGTTTCCATGGCAGCAAGCATCACCGCTGGCAGTCTAGTTATAAAAGAAAAAAGTCTAATAAATTTCAGAAGCAGACTTCTGAAAATTATTTTTCTATGCCTACCTTCCTTCCTTTTTTAAAAAAACCTGATTGGTCTATGTCCAGAAACTCCTTCACTCAAAAAAGATTCCAAGATCTCTCAAGTCCACAACAGGTTAAGATTAGATATATCTATTGATAAGGAATCACCATTTTATATTCCTTGCTGATGTCAGGGTTTCACACAATATCAGCAATGCAATCAGAACTCCAAAGAAAAAAAGTCCTTAGAATAAGATTTTATTGAAGACATTGTACTGGTACGGTCTGGAGAAATCATGAATCTCAGATTCCTGGGATTTGTCCACCCAAGTAATGTGAAAGTTCCACCCCACTAATTATCACATGTTAATTTCTCACCAACCTCTTCAAAGAAAGTTCCAACGTTCATTTCAGGACCTCCTCTAACAGGTATCCACAACCCAGAGAAGATTCTCGTGAGAAATATTTTAAAAGAATGCAGAATAGATAACAGCCTCTGAGTAGGTTCTATCAACCTCCACTCCCCCAACTCGTTGACCTTGCTAAAATGTGTCAAAGCTAAAAGGTCCAGTGTAATAATTGCAAAAGCACCAACTAATAAATTTTCAGCACAAAAGCCTCCTTTTAACCTTGACAACTGAATCTTACTATTCATAAAAACAGATGGAACTGCTTGTGACTTAAGTTTTTAGTATTCCATTTCATAAGATTTACTATCTTCCGGGACAGCTTTCTTCTTCAGGATATCAAGCCAGTGCATCTGACCTATGTTTTATCAACATTTACTTTTATGTGACAGGATATCCCAACACATATGTTGGGTTATCTTATCTCTTGCATTCACCTCTTTGTTTTTCCAGAAGGTGAGAGATGGAGCTGACAAGGTCTAAATAGAGACAGGGAATCTTTAAGAGCTGTTCAGTGGCTGTTTGGACAAGTGAATGCTGATGTTTTTTGGGACAGTGTGAAAGTGCTAGATATCAGAAGAGAAAGCATTGCAGTATATCTGTATGAGAAATTGCAGAAAAATTTAAATTGTGAAAAAAAAATATCAAAATGCTGCTAGAAAGAGGGTTGCAGCTGCTCAGTTAATCCAGTGGATGAAGTTTCCAAAAAGAGAAGAGCAGAACTAAAGACAACAAAAAAGGAGAGCATCTGGCAAGTTTCTGAGTCTATAAAGTTAGCAAAGCTGAAAAGCTGGTAAAAGACAGGAGCAAACAACTCAAAAACCCACTTAATTTTCTGAGAGTTAAAGGAACATTTATTTTCCATTCTGTGGGAGGATTTATGAAAAAGTTGTTTGTGTTCCCACTTCTTCCATTTTTCTGCACAGGATTCTAGTCTCCAGAGAGTCTTCCAGAGTCCTTTTTTTCTCATGTTTTTGTTCTCCATGAATCAAGAGAAAAGAAAAAAGTATAGTTGTTGGTGGATTGGAATATTTTCTGTAATCACAATCTGGGTGCCATGACACCAGCCATGACATTGTATCAGGTTTATGTACGGCCACCTCAGTTCTTCTCAGTAGGGAATTACCGATCACCACGACAACTCTTCTTTTTCAAAGAAGTTCATGGGTTTCATCAATCCATGGAATTCCAAATGTCTTCCACAGTGTTCCATGCAAGGAGTAATAAGAACAATGCTTCTTTCAGACTAGAGGACAGTCAGTTTCACTCATGAAAAAAATAAGTCAATAATTGCTATGTGCTATTGCCCATCCTTCTAAAATGTAGTAAATTGCCTTCTTATAAGCCCAGCTTCTCATTTCCTGAAATTCCCTTCACTGAGAAGGAAACTTCTGATACATAACAAGTTCTCCAAGACTAGATTGAGCCACATTACCAGGAAGAACATCTCAAAATGCAATAATATGATTCTCGAGTTTTAACTCACTTAAAGTAAATAGACATTCCCTGACCCCATTTCTAGTAATGTCTGGTTTCAACCCTGCCGGTTCATCCTCTGCTCCTCACGACTGCTAATGAAACATATATCCTCTTTTTGTAGAGAAGATTGAGCCAAAATAATATACCATTTTGCTGCTGCTGCTATTGTTGTCTGGTACCATTTTGCTATCTTTGCAGAGCAGCTGATGTAGGGATAATGTTCGCTACCTTATATTTCAAGTGAAGGAACCATTTTTCTTTGTCTTGATATCTTTTCTCAGCTTTAATTCCTACTTACTCCTAGCCTTTTCTGACAGTATGTCTATAGTATTGGATTACTTGATTGTCCTGTTCCTTAGATCCATTCTTCTTTCTACTTCCTGTATGTTTCTGGTTTTCAGATCTTCACTGAGCATCTACAAGGGCCTGCTGATTTTGTCAGAGTAGTGAAAGCAGTGTTGGAGACTATGGTGCATGCCACCACTTTTGTACATCTGGGTGACATTGCTGTGTGTATATGAAAGAGGCAGAGCTTATGACACAACACAGTACCACTTCTTTCACCATTCTGACACCACTTGTCAGAATGATACCACTGCTGTCAGGTCTTCAGGAATCTACTGTCCTGTCTCCTGTTCTGGAGCACTTCTTTTCTTTGCCATTTCTTTTTGCGAGACCTGAGAAACATTTCAAAATTCCAGCAGTGCAAGACATCATCATTCTTCTTTTGATTTTGGTTTTCACTCTCATCACTGGGCTTGCTCCTTTTTTTTTATTTTTCTTCCTCTGTTGCAAGGCTAGCCTATTTGATATGAAAATTGGGTGTTCTACTGCTCCAAATTTTTTCTCCAAGATTGTTACAAGCTTGTAATATGTATATGCTGCAAACATATGTCAAGTTGTTTTCAGGAAGGAACACAAAATGCCACAAGTGTTGCAGTTCATCATTACAGAATGTATCTTCAGTTTTGTTTCTTAAAGCACTTTCAATGAAAGTTTTTTTTTCCACATTTCTTCTTCAGGCTAACAGGTTAACTAAATATATACATTTCCCACAGAAGGAAAATGTATTAGGACACCACCTTTTAAACTTCCACATTAAACTATTTATTCAGCAGGAAACAGTCACTTGGTCATCTACAATGGCTAGCTAGTGGGTGTCACGAGTTATAACACTTGATATTATGCCTTATAATTCATTGTTCAGTTATGTAGGAACAATAAATCCTACAATCCACAGAGCAAATGCTTCTTTGGCCAATTTCTTCCCTTCTTTGTTTCTTCCTCTTCTTGAACTCCACTTAGCTCTTCCTGTTTCCTCACTCAGTATCTCATCAACTTTCACATGCACTGAAGAGCTTCTGCTATTTGTAAGGATTCTATGCAAGTAAATTCTGTACAATCAAGATTTTCAATCATGTAAAGATCTTTCATGGATAATTTTGTGTGACAGAAGAAACACCATTTGGATGGTTTAATTTAGAAAAGCATTTGATAAAATCAAATACAGAAAAACTGAATGAAAAAGTATTTTGTATTTTGTTATACAGGCTAATCCTATCTACAAAAGGTGATACTGGAGAGAAAAAAAAGCTGACAGGTCTTTTGGTAGAAAGCATTCCACATTACTTAACCTAACTATGACCCTGTTACTTCATGACACCTTATTAGCGGAACTCAGAACCAGGTGGAACCATAAAATAAGGAGTGTTAGATCATAAATAAGTTGTCTGATTCTTGGCTAAACAGATGTCTGGGAAGTGAGCAGAAAGTTATTAAAAAAGATACTGCACAGATAATGCAGATAAGGCTGTACAGTTTTGCTACACAAATATGCCTCAGGAAGGCATATTTTGATAAAGATGTTTGACACAAGAATACTTTATAGTTTTGGGGAGAAGAGAGCATTATCTGAGATTATCTGTTCATAAATGTCTTTCAAATATGAAATACAAACTATTACATTAATATTACATGGCAAAAGATATAAAGGAAGTATATGGATTTAGATTGTATGGATCTGAGGAATGAATATTTTTCAAAAAGAAAAAGGAACTGGAAAAAGGAAAAAGGAAAACACATAAAAAAACAAGTTCTTCCCATTTTGTTATATATAAATGATTTAGGTATGTTAGGACAAAACATAAAAAGAAAGTTGAATGGGAATGGGTTACTTAAGAAATGTAGTAGTAAAACAAACACAGATTTTTTTTCCAGTTAATAAGAATCCCACAAATCATAAGTGTGCAATATATTATCTGAGAATTTAATAAACATAAATGAAAGCTGTGGGGCTAACCATGTCTAGGTTATCATTGAAAATTAGATACTCTACTCTTTCACCCACACCTTCCGGAAAGACTTTCATCACATTTGCGAAATAGCATTCATATTTTTGCTAACTTGTTCAAAATGGTATGAAATATTTAATTTAGTATAGACTTCTTTAAAAGTTTCTCAGCAGGTGGCAGCACCTGGATAACTTCCCCTAAGCTTCGAAGTACCAGAATCCCTAAAATGGCATGCTGAAGGTGAGGGTTTTTTTTTTTTTTCTCATCCCAGTCAACAAGCAGCTGATTTGCTGCCAAAGCTGTTTCACTGGCAGTGTGCTCTTCAGATTTAATCATGAATAACTAGAGATGGAAATAAATTTAGCTGTTGATAGCCTGGCTGGACTCTTATTTGCCTTACATCCCAATAATTGTAAATGTTGATTGTTCTATTTTGATGCTTTAAAATACTTTCTCTTTTTCCGCAAGGAAGTTGGTGGCTTTGTTTTTCTTTATAGTGAATGTGACTTGATTTGATCTAAGCTGGATTTTTATTTTAAGGATTTTCTATTTTATTAGTTTTTCCTAAGATAACTCTGTTGCTTCATTTAAAAAAACTTTTTATCTACTCTGTTGTGAAAGGTTTTAGCTCAGCTGCTTTGTGTTTCCTTTGTTATGGAACATCTTTGTCCTTGAAAAGAATAGTTATATCTTGCTGAGAAAACTTGACTACAAGAACAAAGTAACAATAAATAAAGGGCTTTTAATATTATATAACTTTTATAATGCATCCCAAAAGAAATGTAAAAGAAAGGTGTCACTCAGATAATTTTAACATGTTAACATTTTCTTGGAAACTTTTGGAAAAAAATGTTTGCCAATTTACAAGCTTTAAATGAAAAACTGGATAAGAAGTTTGATGAATGTATAACAATCATAAATCAAGAAGACATCCAGACACAGAAAATAATAGCTAAATGAGCTATACAATTGGATGGAATGGGAGTTAATTTGCTGTTAACAAATTTGAAAGAGAAGGTGCTTCGTTTGAAAATTGGAGGTTTGTTAGAAGAGGTTGAAGGGGGCATTAATGAACTTGACATTCTCAGAAAAGTTGATGGAGTTATGGAATACAGACACATATGTAGTCAGAGGATGTCTGTCAAGATACATTGGGTCCCAATTTGTGGGAAGATTTGTTGAACAATAAGTATTATGGAGATATTCTCAATACGGTGGACAATATCATTGTTAGCCAGGGGAAACATTTTATGTGTATGCTTGTTATTTTGTTTTATACACTTTTTTTGTTTTTTAATTGTATTTTTTATTCTGTATTTTAATCTTGGAAATAATAAACAATAAAAAAAGAAGTTCAGTAGTATCAGGTTTGGTTAGCACTTGGCTGAGAGGATTTTGGGGAACTGCAGAACTATAGAGTAGACTTGGAAGCTGCAAAAACATCTCAGCAAAAGGCAAAGGCCTCACAAGTCTAACACAACCAATTAAAATTAATTAGGAATTGTTGCGTACTAGCAATCACTCTGCTATTATAATACTCCACTGTGTTCTTTGCTTTATAAAAGCAACCAATTGCATATTAGAACAGACTGCAGTAATTGTAGGTAGTAACATATCAAGATTTGACCGTTGTACATAGACTGTGTCAACTTGAAGGAATCTATGAAGTGTTGCTGTAATTGCCTTGAATTATAATTAGTATCATCCTTTTCTCTTCAGTTAGTAATGAAATGGGTAATCAACAGGCACACCATGTTCACACCCCAACAGTAATGAATGTGTAAGTGTCAGTTGCAATGGGGAATGACTGTTAAAACTGTTGACATAACACACACTCTCAACACTATTACTGGAAAGCTGTGCAATTAGAAATTAAAGCTGTTAAAATGAAGATACATATACAATAGATTTTATAATAGGATCCATGATTTATTTCATTATGTTTTTACTTAGCAGGCTTAGAATATGTATGATTTTTTTCATTTTGGGTACAAATTGTTGCATTTTCTTTGCAGCAAATATACTTTTAGAATAGAGTCTTGGGGAAGAAATAAAGCTTTAAATTAGTAAAACAATCTAAGAGCCATTTTTAACGAGTCAAAAGACCATTGTAGTCTACCATCCTATAATTCACAGCAACTGATCAACTGCCCACAATCAAGGCATGGCACAGCTCCATTCAAGTTTTCAACTACTTAGTGCTGAGTGACATACTGTTTCTGATATCAGAAATAATATGTAGTTATTTCAATTATATTAAAGTCTTTATTATATTAATCTTCTCTATGATTCAATTTAATCCTATTCAATGGGATTTCACTGCATTTTACTACAATAAATCCCATAGTTGTATTTTGCATCTGTTCCACTTTTCCATTATCATATATCTATTTAGTAGATTTTGTATGGCTGCTTATCTCAAGTACATGATTCTGGGCAGCATACAATATTTTAAAAGGATAAAAATATAAATGCCAAAACATGAAAATACATGATCTAGGAATTTTTTTTTTTACAAAATATATAGCATAACTCACTTCCAGCATAGCAGGAGATGGATTTGCTCATGCACCTGGGGCCAATCTGATGAACAGAATGGTAGCTTTCTATAATTGTGCTGTAATTTCCTAATGATTTTCATTGTGAAATTCTCCCTTTTCTTTGTAGGTAAATGTAGATCTAACATTTTTATTTATCCCATTTTCTGGCAGAATCATTGGAAGATGATTCAGGAGACAATAGAAATAGCAAACATTTCCACCATATTTCTGTTGCTGATTACAAGGAATCTTTCTATATAAATAAATGTTGACTTATGGGACCCTTGAATCCCACTTCTAGTGAGAATTTTTTGTTTTTTATATATACTCACAATTTCTTATACTGAATGACTCCAAAACTTTGACAATATAGCACTCAATCTGAATGTAAATTAGTCAAATGATAAAAAGGATGGAAATGTTGGAAATGTGTCTTACTAATGTAGTGCTAAACTCAAAAGAAAAAAATATATCCATGAAAATAAAAGGGGTAGATTCTGCCCATCTCTATCAAAATTCTTCTAATGAAGAAATTTATATCCTGCTCTGGAAATTCTAATCAATTTGACCACATCCATTTTTATGTCTGTCTAATTATATTTGTGGTAGAGAAAGTGTATGGTTTCTGGAAAGAGATATTAACTTGATTGGAATAGTCATCACGATTATCAATGTATACAAAATAAAAAGAGCCAGTTTGGTGTAGTGATTAAGGCACCAGACTAGAAAATGGAATCAATGAGTTTTAGTCCTGTCTTAGACATCAAGATGTCAGAGTGATCTTGAGCTAGTCAATCCTAGGAAAGAGGCAATGGCAAACCACTTCAATTAAATTCAATCCTTTATTGTCAGTGCACAACATGTGTGCAGCAAAACTGAATCGAAATCACACAAAGCACAGAAACACAGAATACATTCAGATACAGAATACATATCCGGACTTATAAACAAATCTCTAACCCCATGAAATGCCCGAGCTGGCACATTTCCACATACATTTCTGTGTGTGTGTGTGTGTGCATGTATGTATGTATGTGGAAATGTATATCTATGTGGAAATGTGCCAGCCTGGGCATTTCCTGGGGTTAGGGAACCACTTCTAAAATCTTGCCAAGAAACCTGAAGAGACTAGTTCAAGAAGTCATGAAGAGTAAAAATTGAGTTGAAAGCACACAGATTCTGCCAATAAGCATTTTGTAAGAATTAGCTTTGATTTTGTAGTTCAAAAGATGCCACACCTCTGTCCACTTCATTATTTGATTTCTCTTATTAAGTATAATTTAATAAATTGCAGGTATTTTCCCTCCACTCTGAAACCCCATTAACAATATAACAATAGTTGAGAATCACTCTTAGCTTTATGGGAACATCTAGCTCTTGATCTGCCATTTTTTCCAAGGTCCTTGTGAATTTCAGCACTGATTATATCAATTATACCAATAGAAGAGAAGTTTGAAGAAGAGAATATAAAAATATTGAAGAGAAACTTGTGGTAATATACTGTATATAAACAGAGAGAAGACTCCACAATCAATAGCACTGATAATATTGCATAGTCAGGTAATGAAATATTTGCAAGTAAGCAACCAAGCTCAGAAAGCACCAAGGACTCCACATATACATTATCATCCAGCAAAAACCCATTCCTTCTATTTATGAAATGATGCAATTTATTCACACAACCCCACATTTTTGCACCAGAAACAAAAATCTAAATTATATCCCTGGCGAAGTTGGAGCCAAATTAATATTAAGAGCTAATTATTATGTATATGTTCTTCACCTGATGGCAAGATATTTGGCAGCTTACAGTTGAATGTATGATTAAAAAGCATTCAGAGTGTCTTGAAATATTCTCCTAAGGTGATTGACTTATGATAACTTGTCCAAAGTCCAAGCATCCATTAAGGGCAAGACATGCAGTCCATAAAGATGGACTTCTTTAAAAGCCATAATCTGAAACACTTGTTTCATTGTACTACCAGACTTACTAAAGACAGCACTAAACTAAAATTTTTGAGCCCAGAATTGACACTATAATTGTGCTATAATTAATCTTGCTTTTTGTTTATTGCTGCAGGAAAAACCCTTAAGTCAATTATTTTATTATTCTGTGCCATGCTCAAGTAATTACCAGAAAATAAATAATAATTTGACACCTGACTATATTTGTGATCAGTCATTATTAGTGACTAATATATTTTGCCTCAGCATCATTGATAGTTAGCAGACAGCAATGTTGTTCACAAAATGCTGCAATCTCCAGTTATGTCCTAGCTGGGAAAATCTATTTTTCTTTTAAATCACATTGTATTGATTCGACTTTTGATATGCTCCATATTTCTTTTTTATGTTCTGTTTGTAGCTCCCTTGGAAACATTGCATTTATGTTTCAAAATGTGTACTAGAAACCAGTTATAACACAGAATTCTACCCATAGGGAACTAGTGCTTAACAAGCTGTAGATGCTAGATTTAAAAAAAAAAAAAAGAGGAAAATGTATTTGTGTCCCCAGCAGAGGCATTTTCAGTAATGTGCTATTTTTTATTTGTATATTTGTGTGTG
>JAEANM010027736.1:0-10491 GCA_017656035.1 Myanophis thanlyinensis
TTAAAAATCAAACAAATTTAAAACCCCGTTAAGTGTTAGGCCAGACTGGCTTGCTGAAATAGATGGGTTTTTAATGCGCGCCGGAAGGTCTGCAGGTCCTTGCCGTACAGGACAGCCGATGGAAGTGCATGGCACCTTGTGAGTGACAATGCTTTCCAATAGTTTGCTGACTCCAACTGGCTAAGTTAGCTGCAGGAGTAACAGCCTATCAAGCAAAACATACCTTGCGACAAAGGGTAGAGGACATCGAAAGGCAAAGGGACTTAGGGAAAGATCCATTGCTTCTGGCTCCAAAAGCATTAGATATGTTGGTATTGGGGTAAAATTCTGCAATTTAAGAAAGATAGGAACTCACATTAAGCACAGTACCTTGAAGAAGGATCATAATGATTCTTTTCTTTATTTTCCATGACCACCAGGTGCTCATTAGAGTAGAGACTAGTCAGTGGTGGCAAAACTTTTAGGCACTGAGTGCTGAATGTGAGCGTGTGCGTTCTGCGTGTGCGGGATTTGCGCATGTGCATTTTTCGTGAATGCATGAATCTTGTGCAGGAGTTGTGTACACACATGCATGTGCAGTCAGTGAGTTGGGGCGACAGCTGGCGTGCTGGCAGAGATGGCTCTGTGTGCCACCTGGGGCATGCGTGTCATAGGTTTATGACGGGACTAGATCATTTAATGAAAAATCTAACTCCCGTATGCACCTAACAAAGTTTGGTGCCAATATTTTCAATGAAATCTGTCTCGTGACAATGGTATTTCCCTAAAGATAGTGTGCTGAAAAAAGATAATCTCCTGTGAAATATTTAAAACTTGATTGAGATGAAGTATCACTTCTTAAATTACAATTATAAAAAATCTGGTGTACCTCCCAGCAACATCATAAAATATTTGGCAATTACTTTAGGGAATAAAAAGGCAAGATCTAAAATAGTTTGCCCTTTCCTTTAATTTTTATGAGTGGATTTGATAATGTGGCAGCTGCTGATGTAATTGTATTACTGTTTAGCATGCAGAGAAATAGTACAATTTTAAATGCACTTAAGAATTACTTTTTTAAAAATAGTATATGCTCTTTTAACTTTTCTCAATCACATCTACATATTGTAGCATTGTTATAGGAATTACTCTGATGATAAATCATTCTGGTATCTGGTATTTCAAAAGTTAAATAATAATGGAAGCAATATCCAATTATATATTGTTTCTGAATTTTTGTACTGTATAGGAGTACCTGGGTTGTGTTATAATTAATTGCACAAGCACCTCCTCCCCCGTGCAGATTCTTTGGGTGCCTGCCTATTTGGGATGTTCCCCTAGCCATCCATCCATACTTATGCACTGTGAGGGATTGTAAAAAAGATTTCTATTTGATGAAGTGTCAGTGGATGTTGGAAAGGTTTTTTGCAGTATATTTCTTTTTACAAGTCATTTCTTTAAGGAAGATAGAAGTCATTTGCACCATAGCCAGATATGTGACTAGACACAACTTTTCCCTAGATTACAGTATTACTATTTTTAGTAATAGAAGCAAATTGCCACCACTACCCACTTTCAGTAGTGCAGTTCTTCACAGTATTTTCCTGATATTAAAAGTGGGTGGGTTTCATTTTTGTCACTTAAACTATACTTGAAAGTGCTTAAGGTATTTGTTATCTTGTGCAATGGTTCTGGTTACCATGCGTTCCCCCTTGCTCTCATCTTCCACATGGTGTTTTCTCTGAAATGTTTTCCTGACTACCACTTTTTTTTAAACTTGTTTTATTAAATGGGGCAAAAGTGAGATTGCAAAATAGGGGGAAGAAAATTCTATCCCAATGACTAAAAAAACTGAAACCTTACTTTGAGGATTTTTCCACCTGTAGATTTTTCTCCCTTTGCTCTCTACAGAAGCACTTTCCCCCCAGTTTTTAAAAATGGAATAAAAGAAGAGGAGATAACTCTAGGAATTATCTCTACAATCCTGGTCTCCGTCATCCCAATATTTTGCAGAAATGTCATATTTCCTTTTGGTGGATTTTTCAGTAAGACCGAAAACTCTCCTCAAATCAAACCATTGTGTTAGACCTGCTCATATTACAGATTTGAATTGTTGTACATTGGATTTTAAAAAATGATAAAAAATTTATCTGTAGATGTATGACACACCTAAAGAATATAAATAATTTTTTAAAAAGAATAAATATTTCCGGAATTCTTGAGTGAGATTGTAGACAATGTACTATCCAGCTGACCAGATAAGAGTAATCTGTTTTTAGTCTCAGTCAAGTGAAAGCAAGAGCAAATATAAGCAGTAGAATGTTTAACAGGCTCTGGGAAAACAGAGGAAGGAGAAATAGTGTTATCGGACAGAAGGGTATGAAAGTCAGAGTTACTGTGTTTTACATGTAATCAATTTACAATTGTTAGCTTAATTGAAGTTCTAATTAACAACAGCCTTGGAAAAGGTTCTTTACTGCCTCTAAAACACTCCCAACTGTTGCAAAATGTCTGCAATCACAAAATATGATCATGAGGTTGCTTGGCAGCCTCTTCACATTTATGGCCTGTTGCCAAATGCCCCACAATTATGTAATTGCCATTTGCAATCTTCTTTGCTGGTTTCCCCATAAGGTCAGTGGGGAAGCCAGCAGGGCATATTACAAGCTGCAGCTGCTGCCTGCAAAAGGATTCCCTTTCGTCCTGGGGCTGGATAAAAATGTGAGCTAAAAGGCCTGTGGAACGATCTCAGCTTTGTGCCTGCTAGGATTGCCATAATTTAAGCAGACACTGAGCTGAATTCCTTCAGCAGGCAGCTATTTGAAAAAAAAGACAAAAGAAAGCCCAAATCTTGTTCAGCCCCTGAACAGAGAGAGAATGTGGTACAGTAAGGAGGGTGGGAGTGCTCCATTCTTAGTCTTTTAAAACAGAAAATGGTTCTTATACTCTTACTTTTAACAAGAGAAATAGTTTTATATCAAAACAGATATTTGTTGTGCATGGATCTTACCTTCATTGATTTGTAAGAAGAAGAAGCTTAGAAGTTCCTGGAATTCTTTGAGTTCTTGAAATTTCAGATAGTTATCTCTACTTGTCACCCTATGGGCAGAATTTGCAATGCTTAATAACAATTTGATAGTACAAATCATATTGTATGTTTTAGATCAAGATAGGGCAAAGAAATAACACTGGTTTGTGAACATCTTATATTTTGAATAATTTATCAAGGGTCATCTTCTAATTAGAAGTATTTATTCTAAATTGACAGATATTTGTCCCTTTTACGTAAAACTTTTTTATGTTGTGATGTTCCTGTGTGGCTATACGTATAAATAATCATCACAATTTATAGGACTTCATTTGCTTTTTCTTATTCACTGCTATGTGTTTTGACTATACTATACACAAAGGCGGTTTTTAACTTGCACAAGAATTGCATTAGTAAAGGAGAGCACATTGACTTATACAGTATAGTAAACTTTCCCCTGAAGAAACTCTGAGATGTTTTAATATTTTTAATAGTTATTCGAAATGTATATTCGTTATTTCAGTTAGGTGCATTGTTGTGTTTTAATCTTATTTCAAGGACAAAAGGATTACAGGATTGGTTCTTGATTGAATGTGGGATGTGTGCATGATGCTTCTTCCATTACTTCAACTAGTGCTTGGACCTTGCTTTTTATAGCAATGATTTTCATGAATTTTTGTATGCATTTTTAATAAACTTGGCTTTTATCAACCATTATAGCTTTTGAAGGCAAAGGACACCTAAGTCAACATGCATATTGGGTAGTTTTATCTCATTATGCATTCTCAAGTTGTATTATGTTACCAACCTGATAAAATAATTCAAGATAATTCTTTTTTTTTTTAAACAGGAATCCTAGGCATAACAATGAGAGAAGATAAAGATCCAAGAGTGGTTGATTACTTTGTAGTGGCAGGTCTCACTGATACGTCAGCACTTCTAGATCAAGAGGGAAGTCGCTCTGAAACCAAGTCTTTTGGTCCAAAGGCTCCAATCACTGAACTTGCAGTGATCATCAAGTCAGCAGGTGAAACTGTTCCTGAAGGATATACTTGTGTAGAAGCAACTCCTACAGGACTTCAGGCCAATTTGAACTATGGAAGTCTTAAAAGTCCGGAGCTTTTTCTTTGCTACAAGAGGAGCAGGGACAAACCACCTCTTACTGACATTGGGTGAGCTGACATTGAAATATTTGTGGGCATCAATATTGTGATGAATGGAGAGAGGGTCCATTAAAGTGATTACAAGCAGTTTCTTAATTTGTAAGAAACTAAGTTATTTACTTAGTTTGTATTGTAAATCTATTTATGAGCTATGTGCTATATAATTTATTCTGAGCCCTTATTTTGAAGCAAATTGGATGGTCAGTATTATAAATGATTTCTGATATATCGAATATTCATTCGGTCATTCATCGCTCTATAATACACGAAGTGCATAAAATACTCTGATGTGGACATGCCAGTGACTTTAGTTTTGAATTTTAGGTAGCCTACAATCTATAATTAGGGCAAAAAGGAAGCAATTAGTAAAAGATATTAGTTGATTTCCAATTCCACCCTACCCCAAATTTTAATATGAACAGTAGTCTGTATATCATCTACTTGTAGAAAAATACATGCACACAAGATGTGGATATAAATGTGTGGACAAGGACATATTTATGATAAAAAATATGTCACCTAACAGTAATATATTAGGCTTAATATAGGTGGACTATGGTGATATAGTGATTTATTTATAGTTGTGAGTGGCTTCTACCATCAGTATTGCATTACTTAGGATTTTGAGCCACAATATTTTGGAACAGGAATGCTAGAACAATACAACAATTGCGAAACTGTAACAAAAAGTTGGAAACCACTAGTTGTAGTCTAGCCAATAATATCAGATAAGATTTTGTATGGATATGGTTTTTGTATTGTATAGTTTTATTCATGCTTGTCATTGCAAATCAATTTTTAAAAATGTGAAATTACAGGGACTTGTTTAATTGAAGCATACACAAGCATATAAGCATTCATGGACATTAATATATGTACACCAGTGGCCATGTTATGTGCCCAACTTTTGTCAGTGCCACCATATGATAAATAGAATAATACTGTTGCTAAACATATGCTATTTTGTGATGTTACTAAAAACATTTTGAGACTTTTTTTGTAGTATTTAATTGTTCACTTTAAAAGAAATAATTTGGAAACCCTTTGACAGACCTCACGTTGTATTAATTGGTTTATACTTAATGGGCTACTACTCTTTAACGTTGATAAGTACAGTATTGCAAAGTAGATGAAAAAGACGCTGCACATACTAAAGCATTAAAAGATAGCAAAGAGATGGGAAAATTGATACAACTTTCTAATAGTCTTCCCCAACTTTGTAACCGTCAGGTGATTTGAGATGACAATTCCCATATTCCTAAGCCAACATGGTCTGAGAATTTGGGAATTGCAGTCCCAAACCTTGTATCTAGTTACTATTACATTTACATGTATAATCTGCCTTCCCTTCATGAGCTCTCTTTTTCTCATAATAGCAACCATTTGAGATAAGTTGGGCTACAGAGGATAGGTATTCCTTGACTTAGAACCACAATTGGAACTGGAATCTTGATTGTTGATGAAGCTGTCTTTAAAGGTGGTGTGACTGTTTTACTCAACAACCGCAATCTTAGCACTCTGTACAAGTTTCCATAGACCTGAAATTCCTTGGCACAGAGCTCTTTCTGCGAGTTCCCAGATATGAGAGGGAGTTATCCAGGGGTGAAATGCAGCCGGATCGTACCACATTGCCCGAACCAGTAGCAATGATTTAAATTTGGCCCTGCTCACCCACCCCTGCCCTTATATTTCCTTATACGAGCTTGTGGTTTTTTTTTTTGTTGTTTCTTACCTTAATCAGCTGTTTGGCACATCTATGGAACCTTCCTGATGATCCCGACTGTCTCTGGTGTCTGTAATGAGGTTTAAAGAGCCGTGCTGCAGTGTGTTTGGCTCACATGCACGCGCACCGAACCGGTAGCAAAACCAGTAGGATTCCACCCCTGGAGTTATCTCTGCACACAGCAGCAGCTGGTTGCAATCTTCCCTGCTAGTTTCCCCACTGATTTTCTAGGGAAGCAGAGAAGATTGCAAACGGTGATCATATGATCATGGAGAGTTTGTCAACGTCATAAGCACAAGCAGGTTGCCAAGCACCCAGAGTTTGAGACATTTTGTCAGAAGTGCTTTACAGGCTATAGAGCACACTTTCTGAGGTCATTGATCATTCAAGCCATCTTTAAGTGAACTGCGATGAGTCAAAAACTAGCTACTATGACTTGTTTAAAGTTTCACAGTAAGCTTTCCTAAATGGAGGCGGTTCTGAACCTGACTCATTGCCGGTTTAGTCCAACTCCTTTGCTTTAAATAAAAGGATCATGTGCCCTTCCTCTTCAATTTTGAGATCTTTTAACCAGAAAGTTTTGTGAAATTCATCTTACCTGTAAGTCTAATATGCACTTGGGATTACAACAGTGTTCCTTGTCTTGAGGCCGGCTGTTTTGTATGAAAGAAGAATAACTGAACAGTTTATTGTATAATAATATTCTTGTGTGTGTTATTTCCTCTTCTCTGCAGAGTTCTATATGACGGGAAGGACGTCTTAAAGCAAAATTGTGAGGTGATCCAGGCTACTCCCTATGGCCGCTGTGCAAATGTCAATAACAGTTCAGCCAGTTCCCAGCGAATCTTCATCACCTTTCGGAGGGCTCTTCCAGTGCGACCTCAATACTCCTTGGCTGTTACCGACATATGCGTCATTGTAACCAGCAAAGGAGAAACCCCACCTCATACTTTCTGCAAAATTGATAAGAATTTAAATTGTGGCATGGTGAGAATAATACGTTATCTGAAAAGTTGCCATTCAAAAAGCAATGGGTGGGAGTGAAACATTTGGAAGGGATTAGTGCTGCTAAAAAAAAAATGTAAAAAGTGCCTTTCAGTCAGAATTCAGTTTGTATCACTTTAGTTTTCACAGCTTTGCAGGGGGAGGTGGGGTGTTCCTAAACTATTGTTGCCAAAATCTGTGAGATAGTCAACTATTACTTTTTTGGTTGGAGGAAAAGTATGTATTGAACTTTGGAAGACTGCTGGTTTATGATAGAAACAAGATAGCCTTTATGTTGTATAACATATACGAATTGGGTTACTGAATGAAAATTAATAATATCTGTTTATATATGTATTTATGGTACATAGGCACATACACATTCTTACTACATTTATATTGTGCCTTTGAGGTCTTTATGCACACGTCTTGTAGGGCTGAAAAAAAGGGACTGACCCACATCATCTAATGAACTGCATGTTTGAATGGACTTGGGTTTCTTCATTATCGTAATGTTAACCCTCCTGTACACTACCTGCCTACATTTATACATTGTGGGCCACAATTTAGTCAAAACTTTCCAAATCCACATTAGAGCTTTACATGAATCAGGCCAATTGAACATTGTAGTTTGGTCTGCAAGCTTGCTTTAAATCAGCATAGTAACAAGCAACACATTTTTAAAATGGGAAGGTGGAAAATTAAAGCTAAATAGTTTAGGAATGAAACAAGAGAAAACACTGCACTGCCTTTCATATGTTAACATATATGTCTGTAGTATTCCATGAAAAACATTTACTACCATATAGGATGGAATTATTAGCAAATACCAAGTTTAGTTGCCTTGTGTCTTGGAATCTATAAATATACAACTTCTAATAATAACAGAATCAAAATTCTGTGCTTTGAATTGTGATTATTGTTGCAAATATTATGTGATTATGTATTGATAATGATATAGCCAGATCTTTAAAAGATTGTTGCATTTAGCATTAGAAGGATTAAAAATAAAATAATTCATGTGTTATGGAAAATGTTTCTTATTTGTTCATTACAGTGGGGTTCCAGTGTATACCTCTGTTATAAGAAGTCAGTTCCAGCTTCTAACTCAATTGCATATAAAGCTGGTAAAGTATTTATTTTTATAAATTGCAATATATTTGGAGAGACTAATATTAAGGAGGCATTGTATAGTACATTAAACTTGCCTGTTAAATAGTGAACTGAAATTGCTTGATCAAAGAACTTTCTTCAATCTATTTGACTCATTTAAGGTGATCCTTAGATGAGGATCCTTAAAAACTAGTTTTTGAATATATTATGTTGTCATTATGAAAAAGTTAGAACAGTTTATATGCTCTTCGCTGTATCCTTTCATTACATATCTTTATCAGTCATAAATTGCATGACAAAGAGCCTTATCATCCTAACATTTTTCTGTATATAGTATTTGAAACAAAACAAAATGTATAAAAGAAACTAGTTGAGAATCAAATCTCCTTACGTTGAACATCTCTTGCTGTATAGAAAGAGATGTTGCAATGAAATGAAGGAGAATAGTCAAGATTTCAAGAAATAATAGGGAAACTGATTTTTAGTTAAACGTGGCATTTACATCCCAATTGTAGATCAGAATTCTGTCCCAAATCTGAAGTGAATAGATTGATAGGATAATAACATATATTGAAGAATTGTTGCCTTACGTTTACTCAGCATGTTGACAGGATTATAGAACCTCTGCATTACAACATGAATGAGAGTTTTCTTACCTTGATAACTTTGTAACAAGAATTACTAGGTTGGAACCCTTTTAATAATAGAAGGCTTAAACAATTTGATAGGGATATATACTCACAATGTTTTAAACTTTAAATCTGCTAGTAGTCATAGCTTTACACATAGAGGATGTGTTCTTTGGGAAGATGCCTCTCTGTGCTTCAGTCCGTTGCATCATATGTCCAGACTATTCAGCAAATCATTTTGATACTCAGGGGAGTCTTTTGGGTGAATTGCTGAAAGGTGAGGAGGTGTTTTTAAATTTAATTGTATGCCATACGGTATTTAGCTTCTGTATTCTTTAGCATTTTTTTTAAATGCTAAATTCGGAACAAAAGGAACAACATTCTGTTATGTGTTGACAATATACTTATTTGTCTATTCTCATGCTTTAAAGGTTTGATATTCAGATATCCAGAAGATGACTATGCGTCATTCCCCTTGTCTGAATCAGTACCTCTCTTCTGTCTTCCAATGGGAGCTACCATTGAATGCTGGGATCCTCAGACAAAATATCCACTACCTGTATTCTCAACATTTGTTTTGACTGGCTCATCTGCAGAAAAAGTATGTTTTGAGAAGAGTAATATTTTGCTTTCATTTATTATTATATTTCTAAATAAAAATATTACTTTATCCCATAATATTTATTTTTAAACTGGAAACAAATATACACACACGCGCACACACACACACACACAAAATATGCCCCCTGTCTTGATACACCTTAGAGCATTTAGGAAGACAAGCCTAAAAATGCATCAAATGAACTTAAGGGTTAGCTCCTTTGTATTTTCAGCTAGTCCTCATTTAGTAACCACAACTGGAATTAGCAGCTATGTTATAAGCGAAGGAGTTGCTGTGTGGAAAATCGTATGGCTACAGTTGTGCTTTCCTGTTCCCCACTTAGCCATACCCTGGAATGCTTACATGAGCACTGGGATAATTAGCAATAAGGGAATTAATGTTTGCATTTACATTCATTGGAGAGGAAGGGGTTACAAGAGAGTAAGTAGGCACATAATTGGGAATACACATGCTAGCAGCCCTGAGCGCAAGACACAAACAGCCCAGTCTATTCCCCTGTTCAGTCTCTTGTAATCCCTTTTCCATTCTCTCCATCCTGCAGAGAAGGAGGAGGGAAGAAAGAGGTCAATCACAAGATAACACAAGTGTAATGGAGATCATATGACTGAGGAATACTGTGGAATTTGTAAAGTGGGCATTGGTCAGTTTTTCAGCACTGTTATAACTTCAAAGAGTTACTGAGCAAAACATTTAGTAAGCAAAAACTACTTAGTTGTTGCTTACACCTTTATTTTACCAATAAAATATTGGATAAAATATTTAATTTACAAGTACATAGTAGTTAAATAATCCTTAGTGCGGGGGTCAGCAACCCGCACCCCCGAAAGCCGCATGCGGCTCTTTGGAAGCTTTGCCGCGGCTCCGACCATTGCCCCGCTGCCTGCCCGCCCACCTGCCCGCCCGCCCGCTTGCTTGCTTGCTTGCTTGCTTCTCTGCCCGCCCGCCCGCTCGCTCGCTTGCTTCTCTGCCCGCCCACCCGCTCGCTTGCTTGCTTCTCTGCCCGCCTGCCCGCTCGCTCGCTTCTCTGCCTGCCCACCCGCTCGCTCGCTCAGTCGCTTGCTTCTCTGCCCGCCCACTCGCTCGCTTGCTTGCTTCTCTGTCCGCCCGCCCGCTTGCTTGCTTCTCTGCCCACCCGCCCGCCCGCCTGCCCGCTCGCTTGCTTCTCTGCCCGCGCACCCGCTCGCTTGCTTGCTTCTCTGCCCGCCTGCCCGCTCGCTCGCTTCTCTGCCTGCCCACCCGCTCGCTCGCTC
>JAEANM010027737.1:0-10490 GCA_017656035.1 Myanophis thanlyinensis
CGGCTCCACAGCGGCAACGCCGGCTCTTCTCCCGCCGCCCAGGTGCTGCTGATGGGGAAAAGCGTTTCCGGTAAGACAAGCATGCGCTTCACTTCGCCAACTAAATCCCGCAATGGAGCGCATGCTCGTCTTACCGGAAACGCTTTTCCCCATCAGCAGCACCTGGGTGGTGGGAGAAGAGCTGGCATTGCTGCTGCGGAGCTGTGCGTGCCTGCCGCCCCCGCCCCCCGTTCCTGCCCGCCGCCCTCTTGCCTTCTTCTCCATGGCTGCTGCATTCGGTATCCCACGCCTGCAAAGACACGTGGGGGAGGGGGGGCTGTGGGAGGGGGAGTAAGGGTGGGGGGGCTGCAGGATGGGGAGTAAGGGTGGGGGTGGGGGGCTGTGGGAGGGGGAGTAAGGGGAGGGGGAGCCCGTCATTGTGGCCCACGAGTCAAAAAGTTTGCCCACACCTGCTCTAGGGCCAGGGGATTCAGTTCATCTTGGCCTTCAGTTTAACTGGAAGGGCTGCATAATTCCCCAAGCACACTGGCGAATTGGACTCTCTGCTCCAGGAGCTCTCGCGGCACCGTTAAAGCCACAGCAGCGGATGCTGTTGCTACAAACATTTTTGGTGTCCAAATTCACCCACGAGCTCGTAGTGGGTCACGTACATAGGAACACTCTGCATAAACTGGACTGTCTGATCTGTGCGGCAGTGCGGCGCTGGCCGCAGTAATTTTTTAATACTGCAGCTAAATTTAATTGTTTTATATCGGTTTTAAATTTTGTTATGTACTTTTTAATGTGCTGTAAACCGCCCCGAGTCCCTAGGGAGAGGGGGCGGTATATAAATTTAAATAATAAATAAATAAATGTATCCTTGGGCTACATCCATGCACATATCAAAGATGGAGGCCTAGGGGTGTCCTGTTTTTCTACGTCCATCCCGTTGCTTCAGGTGTCAGGACTTGAGAAGATAGCATCCCATCCCACTGTTCCAGATTGTTCAGTGCCAGGATGCATTTGGTCTTCTGTGGCTCTGAATGAACTAGCCGTGCAGAGTTAACGCTGCTGCCATTACAATGAAGGCTGAGGCGCGGGAGGAATGAAAGACTTTGCTCCTGACATCCTTTGATGGCCGGGAGCTGGGTGTCCCCAGGATCGACGCAGCCAGCCACGATTGGCTCTTACACCTTCCCAAGTGTTCCCCCGCTTGTATTTAAGGGGGATCCCGTTGAGGGGCGGCATGCTCCCTATGAGATCTTGGAGTGCGCGGGGTGCCAATCGTCAGATCACCAACAAGACTTGTAGGGGAATCTGCCGGGCCCTAGAGTCAATCAACCACATCCTGCAAGTTTGTGAGGCAACGCATGATGCCCGATGTGCACGGCACAACTGTGTTGTGCAGCGCTTGGATCAATTCCTGCACCGGCAAGGCTTCCAAGCCCATCATACCATCCGGTACATCATTCATTAAACCAGATTTGCTTTTGGAGGCGATGAACTGGCCCTGGGTCATGGATGTCTCCATTGCGTCCGGTTATAATGCGGGAGACCTGGGGCATCAAGGTCTCCAAATACGGACAGCCTGATCGCGTCACCGATATTCACCGTTGGGCAGTGGACGACCTGCCAGTTATTCCTTCTGACTGGGGACTGCTTTAGGAACCTTCGGGCGCTGGGCTACGGACTTTGGGCTTGAGCCGTAGGGACTGTATGGACATCATCGGCTCGCTCAAATGCTACGATGTTTACATGCGGGCCACTGGGAAACGTTGAGCCGGACCTTGGGCGCTACGTGATTAATGACACCGCCAAAAGCAGCGACTCCACTACTACGACCATCTCTAGCGGAATTTTCGCACTCGGAGCGGTTCGCCTCTCTGATAACAGATGATACCCTAAGGCAAAGGGGTTTTTTTCCCCACCCGCTACCGCTCGGCTATCGCGATACTGTACACTGAGGAGTTGCGGCCGGGAACCGCAAGACGAGATTCGCCAGCGGCGCTGCTTCCCGCATCCCCTCCCCTCCCCCCTCCCCCCCCCCCCCCGAGAAGCCATTTCACGCGCTGAAATTCACTCCAGCGGAAGACGGAGCAGAAACAACAGGCCGTGCCCTTCTCCAAAATGGCCGCGGCCGCTTCGCTTGGCAAATGGCGGCTGCCCGCCCCTCCGCCTCCCACGACGTCACTTCCGGGAGACAGCTGGGAGAGCGACCCGGAAGCGGCATCCGCAGCGGCGGCGGCGGCAGCAGCAGCAGCAGCAACGCCTCCACGTGGGGCGGCGGCGAAGGGACGCCCGGGCGAGGATGGCGGGGGGCGAGGGGGCGGAGGGGGCCCCGGGGAAGGGGAAGAAGGTGAGGCGCTGCTCCCCCGGGTCTTGCGCTGGAGGAGGGGCGGTTGCGGAATCCTAGAGTCCTAGAGGTCATCTAGTCCGACCCTGCTCGAACGAGGGAAGACCCTCCCCCCCATGGAAGCCTCCGGGGGGTCATGGAGCGACCCCTCCCCACAGTTCCCTCCTGCCTCCCCTCCCCCAGGCCGGGCGGCCGCGGCGCTACTGGGACCGTGAGCCTGGGCGAGCCGAAGACGATCGGGCGGCCCCTCCGGAGACAAAGCGGGCCCGGCGGCCGAAGAGGATGGAGCCGGCGGGGAAGAGGCGGATCTCGGGGGTGAGGAGGGGGGGGAGGGGGTTGGGGGAGGGGAGGGGGTCGCGGGCGAAGCTGACCCTCCCCCCCACACCCACCCGCGCCTTTCCCTTGCAGAAGGAGGACCCCTTCCCCGGAGCCCCCGACCCGGTCCCGCCGGAGAGAGCGCGGAAGTTCCAGCGCGGAGCCCCGCAGCAGCTGGTGAGCCCCCCGCCCCCACCTTGGGCCTCCCCCTCCCACGGCCCCCGCCCCGCCCCGCCCCGCCCCCACCTTGGGCCTCCCCCCCCACGGTCCCCGCCCCGCCCCCACCTTGGACCTCCCCCCCCCACGACGCCCCGTCTCCCCTCTCCCCCCCCCGCAGGAGTCGGTGTCCAGCGAGCGGCTGAAGCAGCGGCTGGCCTCGCAGGAGGAGAAGGCCCGGGCGGCGGCTCGCCAGGCGGCCCGGATGGAGCTGCTGCTGCTGGAGGAACCTGGGTGAGCCCCGCCCCCTGCGCCCCGCCCCGCTTTCCCAGCGAGGACCAGAGAACTGTGGCGGGTGGTTCCGCAGGGGAGGAATAGAAGAACTGGAGGCTCCAAGGGGGGATGGGATAGGGGATAGCTTAGAGAGGGAAGGAGGCACCTTGGAGGTCTTGTAGTCCAGCCCCCTCCTCAAGCAGGAGAGCCTCTACCACTTCAGACCAAGGGGGGCTTCGGCCGTTGCCCCACCCCCTCCCTCGCCTGTTGGAGGAGGGTCTCCATGGGCTGTGTTGGGCTTTTCAGTGCTTGGGGGGGGAGGGGTTCTTGGGCGCAGTCTCTGGCCTCCTTGCCCGGCTCCGGTCCCTTTGCAGCCCGGACAGAGGAGAGGACAAGGGTGGCCCTCCACTTCCCAGGCCGTCCTCTCTCGTCTCCCTCCCCCCGTGGGATCCCAGGAGGCCCCCTGTCCCCCCCCAAGGGTCATGCCCTCCCCTCCCCCTGGGAGCATCAGTCCGGCAGCCTATCTCCCTGCAGATGCGCTTGGACTCGCTCGGTCCTTCCGGGCGTCCCAGTCTTCTTCTCTTCTGACGGGCCTCTTCAAACGGAATTTCGTTTTGGTGGAAAGCGTTTTTATTCCATTGACTTGACTTTTTTAAAGGGTGAAAAAGGAGGCCGGGGTACGAACGCTGACCCTTCCCCCATGCCCCCCCCCCACCCCACTTCTCTTTCTCCTTGCCAGCTTCCTGGAGGCGGATGAGGAGGAAGACACCTGCACCGTCACCCAGGCCGATATCGCTGCTGCCGTGGACCTCGCAGCCAGTGCCAAGGTGGGTGGGGTGGGGGCCCGCTCTCGACTGGGGAGGGCTGGCAGTTACTGGTATGAGCAAACTCCGATTTCATCACCCCACTGGCTTTTCCTCCCCTCCCACCAGCACTTTGAGCTGCGCCTGGATCGTTTTGGCCCCTACCGGCTGAGTTACACACGGAACGGCAGGTGAGAGCGGACTTTGCGAAGGGTCTCAGACCACCAAGGTTGGAGTTCCCCCCCCCCCCCCACTCATCCCTGCATCACTTCCACTTCAGGCATCTCCTCCTGGGGGGACGCCGGGGCCACGTGGCAGCCCTGGACTGGCAGACGAAGGCCCTGATGTGCGAGATCAACGTTATGGAGACCATCACGGACCTCACGTGAGTCCATGGCCCAGCCCTAGGCCGCCCCTCGGGGAGAGGGGAGCTGAGGGGGAGCACCGAGCGCCCCCCCCCCATGGCCCAGCAGTGGCTGCTCAATCCCTGCCAGGATGGTTCCACTGCAACCACTCCCCAAAGTCGCCGCTTTGCGAGTCTTTCAAGCCACAGCCGAGGTTATTGGTTTGGGCTGTGGCGTCTGTGCCCACTCATCCCCCCCAAGGAACCCCACTGTGCTTTTGGGGGCAGACGGACACACTTTCCGTCCCGCATGTTGCTGCAGGTGGCTGCACACAGAGACCCTCTTTGCCGTGGCCCAGCGCAAGTGGCTCTACGTCTACGACCACCAAGGCCTGGAGCTCAACTGCCTGAAGCGTTTCCACAGCGTCCAGCGGATGGAGTTCCTGCCCTACCACTTCCTGCTGGCCACAGCGGTGAGCCAGGCCCCAGGCCATCTTTCCGGAGGGGGCATTGATGGGGGCAGGGGAGAGCCTCCCGGGTCCCCAGCAAAAGCCCCACCCCCACCCGGCCTCTGATTTCATGGCTTGGGTTGAGCTGACCAGAAGAGCCCCACTCCCACAAGTACAACCAGTGGTTCTCACTGTTGGAGGGAACCCCATGGTCATTTAGACTGACCCCTTGCCAGAACCCTTAGCCATCAACCAAGGTCAGCTGGGCTAGAGAGGAGCGAGGTTTCAAAGCCTGTTCTCTTCCCCTCCCCCCCAGAGCGAGTCAGGGTTCTTGCAGTACCTCGACATCTCGGTTGGGAAGGAGGTATCCACTATCTGCACCAAGGCCGGCCGGCTGGCAGTCATGGCCCAGAACCCCTCCAACGCCATCATCCACCTGGGGCACAGCAACGGTGAGTGGCGGGGAGGGGGAGGCATGTGGGCCCCACCCTGCCCTCGTCCAAAACACCTCCGCCCACCATCTCCTCCCTTCCGCTGCAGGGACGGTGACGCTCTGGAGTCCCAGCGCCAAGGTCCCGCTGGCCCGGATGCTGTGTCACCAGGGGGCAGTGAGGGCCGTGGCGGTTGACCCCTCCGGGAGGTGAGCATACAGGCAGGCTTCGGGGGTGGGAGGACACAGGAGGGGCATGCACAGTGCAGAACGGGGTCTCCCTGCCTTCTCCCGCAGCTACATGGCCACTTCAGGGCTTGACCACAAGTTGCACATCTATGACCTCCGGGCGTATCGGCGCCTCTACTCTCTGCTGCTACCCTCCGGGGCTGGGCTGCTGGATTTCAGCCAGCGGGGGCTCTTGGGGGCCGCCTGCCAGGAGGTGGTGCAGGTGAGTGATGATGTGGGCTGAGCCAGGCCCTCCCACAGCCCATGGCTCCCACCCACTCCACCCCACTAACTCGGCCCCTTGTGGGCTGCTCCCTCTCCTCCCCCAGGTGTACAAGGATGTCTCGGTCTGCCCGCCCCAGAAGCCCTACCTGTGCCACGGGCTGCCCGGCCCCTCCCACGGCCTTCGCTTCTGCCCCTTTGAGGACGTGCTGGGCGTGGGGCACGAGCAGGGGTTTGCCAGCCTTCTGGTCCCAGGTAAGGGGTGCGGGGGCCATCGGGGGTTTGTGTGTGGGGATGGGCCACCCTGTTTTGGGAGAGGGCTTCCCTCAGCCTGGTTGCTTTGCAGGTGCCGGGGAGCCAAATTTTGATGCCCTGGAGAACAACCCCTTCCGCAGCCGGAGACAGAGGCAGGAATGGGAGGTTAAAGCTTTCCTGGAGAAGGTGAGCCCCCTGCCCCCCTTTCCCCCTCCCTCCCCCTGCAGCCGGATGCAACCAAACCCCCCTCGCTGCTTTTCTTCCTGGCCATTGAGCCGCCTTCAGAGGCCATGGGTCAAATAGGGGGCTCTGGAGGAGGAGCCCCTCCCCCCATTGTTTTTCCTCACAGCTGGTTCTTCTCCCCAGATCCCATCGGAGCTGATCACCCTGGACCCCACAGAGCTGGGCCGGGTGGACCCCGTTTCTGTGGAGCAGCAGCGCAAGGAGCGGGTGGAGAGGCTGGTACGTCTCTTGAGGCCGACGGGCACCGATGGGAGGAGGATGAAGAGGCAGCACGAAAGATGCGACCCTGGGGGGCTCTGGGTCCGAGAACTCCATGTCCCCTGCCCCTTCCCCACAGGGCTACGACCCGGAGGCCAAGGAGCCCTTCTCCCCTCGGAGGAAGTTGAAGGGCCGGGACTCTGCGGGCAGCAGGCTGAAGCGAAGGAAGAAAGTGGCCGCTGAGGAACATCGGGTGAGTCTCCAGAGGTTGTCTCCCCCTCCCCTCCCTGGATCCCAGCTTCCCCTCGCCGCCGCCCCGAGCCCCAATCCTGCTGAGCCACAATGTGGTTTCCAAACGTTTGTTTTTAATACATCAGAGCATAAGAACATGGTGCATTTGATTGCGGAGCATCGGCACTGATGATTGATCTAGTTGTGTCCTGGCTCTTGTGGGGAGGGGGGTTTCTGCCACTTCCTGTTCACGCCCGCCCACCCATCTTCCTCCTCGCAGGCCCTGGTCCGGAAGAGCTTGGCTGCCAAGGCAGAGACGCAGCCAGCGACCCCCAAGGCCAGAGCCCCTCCAGCCCAGAGGTCAGCGCTGGATCGCTTCCAGAAATAGTGGGCATGGAAAGCTGGCATCCCCGCCATGTGCAGGAAGGTGGCTCTGGATGGCTCTCCTTCAGGGGCTTCACGGCTCCGGACAGCTGGTCCCATGGACCTTACCCAAAACTCCTGCGGGGTTTATTTGGACTCAGATCTTTGCGTAAATATACACTTGTGATTTGTAGATGTGTGTTGTCTCTCTGGCCCGGGGGCTGGCCCCACTTCCCACTCCTCAGCAGTTGGCAAAAAGGGGGGGCTCTAAAGGGGGCATAAACCATCCTTGGGATGATGAGGGGGCCAAAGAAGCAGCCCAAAAAATATTTCCAGATGTTGGGTCACTGCGGGGAGGGGGAGCCTCCCTTCCCCAAGGGCTGCACCACCACCCCGTCCCCCACCAGGATCTGGGAAACTGCCCCACGGACACCTCCACAATCGCCCTCTATGCCAGCTTAGCCTGAGATTCGTGCCCCACATGCTACCCAAGCCCTTTCAGATCCACCCCCACCCACCCTCCCACCCACCCCTGTCAGTTCAGAGGGGTAGCTCCCCCCTGGCTGCCTGCCTGCCTGCCTGCCTGCCTGCCTGCCTTCAAAAGTCCACTTGGAGTCAGTTGTCAAAAAGAGGCTGGCGCCCCATCAGCATCCAAGGGCCCCCAAAAGACTGACCGGCGGTCCACGCGAGGCCCCTTTGTCCTTCCGTCTGCTGGGCAGAATTCCCTGCAGCGCCTCCTTCGCCAGACCAAAGTCCTGGCTGGGCTCATGGGCCCTCTGGCTCCTTGTCCTCCAGCGGCAGCCAGCTCAGCGCCTTGCAGCGGGCCAGGCCAAGAAGGCGCTGCCAGGTGGCGCAGGGCCGCTCGGGTTGGGACCACATGGCCAGCATGCGGGCAGGAGCCACGCCGTGGGCGCTGAAGAGCAGTTCCCGGTAGCAGCAGGCGTCGGGCGGGTAGCGGGCAGCGCCGGCCATGCGGGCCAGGTGGCGTGGGGTGATGCCGGCGTGCCGGGCGCACAGTCCCACGAAGGCGTCCTCCACGGGCAGCAACGGCAGGTGGCGGGCGGCGGCCAGCACGGCAGCGGCGGCGGGGCCAGAGAGCACGTAGGCGGTGCCGCTACAGTAGGGCGGGAAGGTGGGCTGATGGTAGAGTGTGGTGGGCACGTAGTGGCGGCTGCGAGGGTCTCGGCTGGGTGCCACGTGCCAGTGGACGCGGCCCAAGTAGGCAGCGGCCGGGCCCTTCAGCGCCCGCAGGTGTCCCGCCAGCGCCGGTAGGTTGAGGAAGACATCGTCGTCGGCCTTGAGCAGGAAGCGGGCGGCGGGGCAGCGGGCGGTTGCCCAGCCCAGCAGTGTCAGCGTCTTCAGCGTCAGGTTGGCGTAGGTGTCGGCGAAGCGGCCCTGCAGCAGGTCCCCGTGCTCGGCCGCCTCCCGCTCCAGCGCCGCCTGCAGCGCCGCCTCCCCGGGCAGCCCCAGCGCAAAGACGGTGCGCACCGCCAGGCCGCCCGCCGCCCGCGACGCCCCCCAGCTCCCACGCACCGCCGCCCGACGCGCCGCGTGCCCGGGAGCGCTGGCCACCAGCACCAGCAGCCCCGGGGCGGCGGAGGCGGACGCCGAGCAGGCCGGCGGGGACAGCGGGAAGGCGGCGGCGGGCGGCGGCGAGAAGGGGGCGGCCGCGCGGAACTCCCCCGCGGCCCCGCCCGGCAGCAGCAGCTGCAGCGAGCGCGAGAGCAGCTCCTCGTGGCGGCCGCCTGCCAGGAAGGTGAGGACCGCCAGGACGCCCAGCAGCCCCGCCAGCAGCCGCGCCGGGCGGCGCGGGCAGCGCATCGGGCAGGGCGGCGCGGCGGTCATGGGCGGCGGCGGCGGCGGCGGCGGGAGGGCCTGCAAGAGAGAAGGACCGTCAGCCCCGCCGGAGGAGGAGAAAGGCCGGCCTCGCCCCAGGCGGCCCCCGCTCCAGCCGCGCGCTCCTCCGCAAAGCACGAACCGGCCTCCCCGGCATCCTGCAGGCCCCTCGCGGCCAGCGGCGCCTCCCGAGACCGGCTGGGGGAGCGCCGCTGCGGAGACTGCGCCGGTCTGGCAATCGAGCGGCCGCGGCTTCCTCTCTCCTCCCCCCGCCCCCGCCCAACGCCAAAGGCAGCGCCGGCCCCACCGACCTCTGGGGGAGGCGAGGCGCTGCTCGCTCGTCCAGAATCCGGCCCGGCTGCCGGTGACTGAGCGGCCGCTGCGGAGCTGCTCTTCGCGTTCCCATCCTCCCTCTGGCCGCTAAGCGCCCTCCGCGACAGCTGCCGGCCCCCAAACCGGCACCCGCTCTCCATCCACAAGCCCAGCGGACTTTGTAGCTGGCAGTCGGGCACGTCTGGAGAGCAGGCCTGGCTTGGTGCAGCCCATGGTTGCCGATCCTGAAGGATTAAGGATGCCAAACATCTGGGTGGCTGGGCGGGGGTGCTGGGAATGCTCTGGGGCGGTGGCTCTACACGCCCTCCCAGACTCAGGTCCTCTGGTGATGCTGGCTGGCTGGCTGACACTCTGCCTATGGGGGGGGGGGTGGATATGGGGCTCCAGGTGGCCCTGGGGCTTGTGGGGGTTTCCCCTTGGGAGGCTGCTGCTTCCAAAACAGCCTCCCTTGGCTGCCTCTGCCTCCCTTTCCCAAGTGCCTCCCCTGCCCGGTCCCTGTGCCAGCCCTGCCCTCCTCCTGGGGGCCCAGGGGAGGCCCTGCTTGGCCTGGAGCAGGAAGGGCCCCTCCCCCCCCCAATGAAGGAAGGACATGCTGCCTCAGTAACTGAGTTGGAACATCCTTGGGGTAAACACATGTCCGACAACATCTACATTCTGTGCAAAAAGGGCAATTAAGCCTAAAAAGGAACCAAAAGACTGCAGCACCTCCACCACCAGCAATGGGCACCCAGGTGAGCAGAGATTTAACTCTCAACAATCAGGAAGTACACAACACCCCACTCAAGGAACTGACAGACAAGCTCACAATAAACAACCCAACTAAAGAACCTCCAAGGCTCATTTTGACCCTGAGCTACAAATACTTTCCTTTACTGGCAATTCCTGCCCATCAACTGAGAAACTCAAAAAGAGCTTGGTTGTTTTGCTGGGTTGTCCCAGGAGAGAGAGTCAACGGGGGCCACTTCTGATGCCTGGAGAGCAGCTGGCAGGAAACCTCTCAGGTTTTCACACTGGGCACGGCTGTATGATTTCACCATTTCTGGGCCGGTTTGGACACAGAGGAGAAGGACCAAGGAAGGAGAAGGGGACCAAGAGGGTTGCTGAGATGCCACTTCAGGGCAGGAAACTGGACACATTTCTCCTTTGCTCTTCCCTGCCAGAGTGTGCCCACCCCCCACCCCCCTTGGAAGTGTGTGGAGAGGGGCAGCTATTCCTGAAATGGGCTGGAGAGAAGCTGGGCGAACCCCTCTGCCCCCTCCCACCCAGCTGGGGGTCCTTCAGGGCCCAGGAATACCTTTGTGGGTCCTGCCAGAGAGGAGAGGATCCGTGCGTGCTCCTTGCTTCCTGGCACTTTGCTACCCAAAATCTACACACACAGGTACACCCACAGACGGAGGGAGGGTGGGAGGGAGGAGCCTGGCTCTGTGGAGGAGGGGCAGAGAATAAAAGGGGCCCTTTTGCAAGATGGGCAACAATCCAA
>JAEANM010027738.1:0-10490 GCA_017656035.1 Myanophis thanlyinensis
CCGGGCTTCCGTTGATGACCGGGGTTTGGTATTTCCTTTCCTGTTTTGTACTGAAGTCCACTACCAATTCTTTTGTTGTGTTTCTTTTGTTTGGATAATTTGGATAATGTCTGTAACAATATTGGAGGGAAGCTCCTATCTCACCCCACTTCCCAGCTCTTGGGTTTTGACTGCTCCAGAAGGTCCTTTGCTGAGATTGGTAATATGACAGCTTCTCACTCAGGTTTGTGTGTTTTAATCTGAGCAGACAAGTGTTCATAACGTGAAGTAGGACATAGATGAAAGAAGTGTTAGCAGGATGTTCAAGTTAACAGTGCTGTAGTGAGGACAACCGTTGCTTTGGGGAGTCAAAGCCATAGTGGTATGGAAGGAAATGGTCTCTTTTTAAGGTCTTTCAGGTTGTTGTAGTACATACGGAGCCTCCTTATGGCCTTTATGAGAGTATGTGGAGAAGACTTTGGGGAATTGGGCCAAGAGATGCTGCCAAGAGACCAATCAGATAAGAGACAGCACAGCCGTGAACTGGATGGTGGGAGAGACAAAAGGCTCAGAAGAGACCCTCATGAGTTTCTCCAGCTGTAAAGGAGATGTGTGTGTGTGTGTGTGTGTGAGAGAGAGAGGATTGTAATTTCCCACTTGCTAGATTGATGTCAGCCTGATAGGGTAAACCAGATAAGAATCACTATCAGATGTGCTAATTCTACTTTATCGTAAAGCCACATTGACAGAATCTTGCAGGCCTGACAATACAATTCTTCCTCCTCAACCCCTGGTGTCTTGACTTAGGGCTACTTTGGACTCAAATTTGAGATGCTTCTGGATCAGCCCTAAGCTTGTGTGATCATTTGAAAAGAGGAAAGAGCCAATTACTTCTGCTGTTTTAATAAACTGAGCATCAAAATGGTGCCTTGGTAATATGGTGGTTTGGCAAGTTCATAGTTAACCCTGATTGAAAACATTGAGGTGTTTTAAACACTGAACAAAACAAACCATGGATGGAGGAGAAGAGAGAATGGTATTGATATACATAGGATAGCAAGGTTCCAATATCTAAGGGACTGCCACAAAAAAAGGTGTGTGTGTGTGTGTGTGTGTGTCAACCTATTCTCCAAAGCACCTGAAGGCAGACAAGAAGCAATGGATGGAAACCAATCAAAGAGAGAACTAATCTAGAAATAAGGAGAAATTTCCTAACAGTTAGAACAATTAATCTGTGAAAAGACTTACCTCCAGAAGCTGTGAGTGGTCCCATTGTGGATGCTTTTAAGAAGAGATTAGACAACCATTTGCCTGAAATGGGATAGACCCGTGATGGCAAACCTATGGTATGGGTGCCACAGGTGACACTCAGAGCCATCTTTCTGGGCACACAAGCTGTCGGCCAACTTACCTCCAGCTGAGCATGCACATGCGATTGCGCATGCCCGCATGTACGATTGCAGAGACCCAGCTGGTCTTCGGGCCTCCACTCTGCAGCACTCTTGCGCGATTGCAGCAGGAAATCCAGCTGGTCTTTGGAGCTCCGCATGCGCATGCGCAGGCAATTGCTCATGTGTGTGTGAGTGCCTGCATGCAGCACGCGTGCATTGCATGTGCAAAAGCTGCATGCATGCACAGATGGTGCGGTTGCACATGCAGCGCACGTGGAGGAGCCGCACGCAAGTGTGGATGGCACGTGCAAAGCGTGTACTTTTCGGCACTCGGTAACTAAAAGGTTCGCCAACACTGTTATAGATTCTCCTGCTTGAGCAAAGGGTTGGACTAGAAGACCTCCAAGGTCCCTTTCGACTCCAAGGTCCCTTTCGACCTCCAAGGTCCTTTTCGACTCTGTTATTCTGATTGCACTCAGGTCAGTAGGACGTCCTTCAGATTAGACAGGCATAAGATGGCACTGAAGTCCTGTTCTGGGATCCTCTCTTCTTTCAGGATTTCCTTTATCCCAAGGTATTTTCTGAGATACGGTCTTCTCTCTGTAAAGTTGGGGGAAAGCAGGGAAGTTACTACTATTTCATTTCTTTATCAGCGCCTGATTGATAGCTGCAGCAGCACGAAGACCATGGCAGCTGAATATTTACCTGGAATAATTTATGCTACCATGTAGTGAACTTCCTCTGAAGATATCCTTTCTCTCAGCTTCATCAGGACAGGCCTTTATTGAAGTACAGGCTGAATTTTTGTATTCAAATAATAATGCTCTTCTATAATGGATGAGAACGGCTGTCCGGTTACGTGACTTCTTGCGGCTGGCTCCAAATGCCCCTTAGCGTGCTTCATTTAGTCCTTTCTCTAATTGCACAGATCAGTTGCTGGGCACAGATTTTTACCAGCAAGGAAGCAAGGGCTTAGTCAACGGCGGGAGTAAATTTGGAGATATTTTGGCTCCTGAAGAGCAAAGTCGGTGAGAGTTGAATGTGCCCAATTATTGTGCATAGTACTGAAAGCTGCCCAGAGCTGTTAAGGGAATGGGGGGCATGTAATTAAAATAAAATAAAATAAATCATGTTCAGTAAAAAGATTAAAAGTGACAGGCAGATGCTGGAGCCCTCTGTGTACTTAGAAACCATCTATTTAGCTAATACAGTATCCAGCTGATTTAACTTACAGAATAATAGCGTTGGAAGGGACCTTGGAGGTCTTCTAGTCCAACCCCCTGCTCAAGCAGAGATCCTGTACCATTTCAGGTAAATGGTTCTGCAGTTTCTTTTTGAAAGCCTCCAGAGATGGGGCACCCACAACTTCTGAAGACAAGCTGTTCCACTGGTGAATTACTCTCACCATTAAGAATTATCTTCTTAGTTCTAGATTGCTTCTCTCCTTGGTTAGTTTCCATCCGTTGTTTCTTGCCTTGCCTTTCGGTGCTTTGGAAAATAGCTTTACCCACTTGACTTTGTAGGAGCCCCTCAAATATTGGAACGCTGCCATCATGTCTCTCCTAGTCCTTCTTTTCATTAGACTAGACCAGCTGGGTCTCTGCCATTGCACATGCGGGCATGCGCAATCCCATGTGCATGCTCAGCTGGAGGTAAATTGGCTGACAGCTTGTGTGCCCAGCAAGATGGCTCTGAGTGCCACCTGTGGCACCCATGCCTTAGGTTCGCCATCATGGCTCTAGCTAGCCTATATGCAAGAATCTAGTCAACTAACATAGAATGCTAAATTGGCAGTAGGTAAGGATCAACGGAAATCAAGAATTTAGAACGTTTGTGGGAATGTAATGACTCCAGGCTGATGACTTATTTAATTCCTCCCCCGGTTCTGCCTGTTCTTCTCCTACATTCATTCTGCTAATATACCTTGAGCATCCCTGATGGAAGGAGGCAGATTTTTTTTTTTTTAAATGTGGGAAAGAACAGATCTGTCTCTAAAGACCAACTTCTAAGGCCGGCTCAACTCCCAGCCAAGAGAGCCTTTTCCTCTGCTCCTTCCCTCAAGGCGAGGTTTGTTTCGCTGGAATTGTTCCTCCAGCAGCAGTCAGAGAACAATTGTCTCTGATCCCCACTTGGCCTCTTGCCGCCATGCTCAGGGCTTGCGATGGGAGAGTTCAAAAGCCCCATGGCCCAGAGGAGCATTTGAGGTTGGTTGTTGCAGCTGCAGCCCAATTATTTCCCCTCCCCCCTAATTTCATTTTATTTTTTCAAGGGCATAAGTTAGCTGGAGAGAAAAAGAGCCTTATTAAACCATTCAAGCCACACGGCACAGTGCAGTGTTGCAAAGCTGTATCAAAAGCTCCTTTTGGAGTTAAAGCCAAGTGACAAGCAGAGGGATGTGAGGCTCCAGGCTTTGGATGCCCCAGGAAGTGAAACGAGGGCTAAATCCAGATCAGCTAGAAAACAGCCAGTTTGGTGTCAGGCTGGAAGTGTTGGACTAGAGACCATGAATTCCAGTCCTCTCTTAGATACACAGTTGTAGGTTAACTTTGGGTCAGTCCCTTCTTCTCAACCCAACCCAATTCACAAAGTCGTTGTCTGGGGAAGCATGGATGGGCATGAACAAGACAAGAAGGCACTCACAACCATGTCCTTAAAGACCTTCCCTCTTTTTACATGCATTGGGATTTCACAGGCATGGCTGTGGCTACCATCTTGACTTTTTTGACCCTTCTTGCCAATACCCTGGAGCTCCATATTGCTGCCATGAAATGAACTCCATGGATGTGTCTCTGTGGCTACCTGAGATCACACATATCCTCAGGAAGGCCTTTGTTAAAGAGCCTTGCTTTGTCTGGCAACTTGCCAGCTTCCTGTTTGTTTGCTTTTTTGATTGAAAGAATCTTAAAGTGGGAGAAAGCATCAAGGACCACATTTAAAGGCATATTAGGGACTGTGGACTCCCCTGTTTTCCTGGCACTTGCACTTGTCTGTCTGCCTATTTTTTTTCTCCTTTTCTAACCCCTCCTTGGATTTTATTGGCTCTGCTTCCTTTTTTTCTCTTATCAAAGTAGCTTGGTGTAGCTTTTTCCAAAGAAAGGGCCACCACATTTCTCCTTTGCTCCCTAATCCCTCTGCAACAGCCATCAAGTCCTCCTTCCCCATCCCTTTACACTTCCTTCAGAGCTATTAGCACATCCACCAGCAGGTCCTCAGACCATAAATGGAGCCTGTGCAAAATATCCTCCCTGGCTTTATTAAAAATGCATTAGAGTTAACCCAGTTTGGGGAACAGAAGCAGTTATTTTGATTGCCTTGGGAAGCCACCGTGCATCCTCTTCCTTTAACAACTGTTAAGTGAAGTTCTTCTCTTGCTTAACTCTACATTAAGCAGCGAAGACAAAGCGGATCGCTCACTTGCTGGATGCAGCATAGCTGATTTGGGTTCCAGAAGCCTTTTCAGTTTGAATATTTGGTCATTGTGCTTTTCAATATGCTCACCTGAATGAATGTTCTGGAGGTCATCCCTTCCCCAAGTTTTGGTGGTGGAGATTTTGGTTAATTCCAAGTTATATCTTCAAATGCATTAAATATATTGAGTGCTGCAAATCTCCCTTGGACTTAACCCGATCCAACTTCAGGATTTATGCCCTAATGTCAACTGTCCGACTAGTGAAGCCAAAATAAGGAAACACTCTCAGCTTTAAATTCCCAACACTAAAACCTTATCGGATACATCGTTTTGGTATTGAAGAATAAAAACTAGCTCTGGTTTTCTCATGCAAATGCTTGCTTAGTTAAACAATAGCTTCCCTTTCTCTCCACCCCAGGTGATCACATCGTTCAATTATGAGACATCCTTTTGTTATGGGAACAGTCCATCTCTTTCTCAAGCACCTGCAGAGGGGACTTTGATGGTTGTCAGGCTCTCACAGTCCATGCACACATTCTTAGTATTCTATTTCACCCTTCCCTTCCCACAGTTCATTGGCAAGTTGAATAATATTAAGGCTTGAAAGAAGCAAAGCTTCAGCCTTGATACTTGATTTTGCTGCCTTTATGTAACTGACTCTTCTTGGAAATTATAGTGTCTAAAAAGGTATTAAAGGTAAACATTTTCCCTGGCCAGTCACATCCAATTCTAGGGGGCAGTGCTCATCTCTGTTTCCTAGCTGGTGTTATCCAAATATATTTCCATGGTCATGTGGCTGGCATGACTATATGCCAAGGTGTATGGAACGCTGTTACCTTCCCACCGAGTGGTACCTATTTATCTACTTGCATTTGTATGCTTTTGAACTGCTAGGTTTGCAGGAGCTGGGGCAGGAAAGGGAGCTCAACCCATCATAAAGCACTTGGGTCCCAAACTGCTGGCCTTCTGGGTCTTAATCGCTAGGCCACCGCGCCCCCTAAACATGTATTACCCTTTGTGCTTAAAAGTTGCTACCCTCCTCTGAAGTTTTCAGCTCAAAAGCAGTTTTACAATGGCTAGTTCCTGTTTGTTTCCTTGGCACGGTGCCCAAGGATGCCAGCAAAGAGGTTTGCATCATTTTGTGAGCAGCTGACAGAGTTTCTTCTGCTTGCTCACGACACGTCTCAACATCAGGCAGCACCGTGGGACTGCACGACACCCACCAGCCGTGAGTCAGCAGGACGACTCATGATAAATCCTAGATTCTACTGCATTTTCTCTCCTCCTCCTCCTTGTTTGGAAAATTGGGCTGAGAAAGGCAGTGTGGGCTCAGGAAGGACATGACAGAAGGAGCTAGCCTGTCTTGGACAGCGACTGTTCCTGATGGTTTAAGGCACCGATGGTTTGTTGTGAGTCCTTTTTATACCCTCCAACTGCAGTTTTGGGGGCTGAGTGATGAGAGGTTGTAGCTCCTGAAAAAGAAGGGGAAGACTTCACTGTGCTTGGTGAAAATGGAACCAGCCTCTTAGCTATCATTATTTTATGTTATATTACTGTAATTAACTGTACTAATTTTTAAAAACTATTTTAGGTAACAATATATGGAATAGCAACTGGGATCTAAGGCCATCAGTAGAGAGTCCTAATTTCAGATCTTTGCTTAGCTCTAAAACAGCTTCATAGTTCATGCGAAGCCATAGCATGTTGTAATCAAAGTTTATTACATGTACAATAGTTCACATATAATGCTAAATCCCCAGCCATGATTTAGCAAACTTTATAGATGAGATCATAAACTAAAGCAAACAACATTATAGCTTAAGGCATGCTGGCAAGGGAATTCTGGGAGCTGAAATTCACACATCTTAAAAGTTGCCAAGGCTGTGAAATGCCGGCTTTGGATAAAATGTGGACTTGGCCAGTGAGTGAAGTAGAACTGAGTTACTGTAAAATAATGAGGGAGCTACATGCATTATCTATGTGTCTTGGACAAAATAAAAACTATGAACTAAGCCAGAAAACTACAACCTCTTAATCTGAAAGACCTGCTCTGTAATGCAAAGTCTGTGAGTACTGATTTTGATTGGGGCAATTATTCTTTTGCTGTATGAACTGCTTAGCCGTGGTCAAATGAACCAGCGTTTGTGGTGCTTAAGCCTGTTTTCTGGCTTAATTGAGTTGCAACCACAGAGCTTGGTTTTGCACAGGATGCTAAACTAAAGTGAATCTGTTATGTGAATTCAACCACTCAATGGTCAGAGCCTCCTCCTTGATTAAATGTTCATGAGTTGGCATTCTAGTTTGTGGTCCATATCAAACTTTCCACTTGAATTAAGCTTCAGAAGCTTAGTTAAAGGAACCTCTTAATCCTGCCGTCATTAAGCAAAGAAGATTCATGTGTTTACAAATGTCCCTCTTCACCTTCCCGTGTGGAACAAAAATATCGGCGTGGGGTTGAGAAATGAGAAATGTCATTTGTGTGCCACCAACTCAGCTAATTGTAGGCAGATGACATGATTATAACCTTGCCCACTGAAGCAGAATAACACCTTATTTCCATGGGACATTTCCCGTGGCGACTGAGATAATGGGACACGTCTGACTACACAGTCTCACCTGCAATGGCTCGAGCGGGATGAAAGCTCACCTGTCTGCCTTTGACAAGAAGCAGGGAGATTGTGACCTGAGAGGGGTCAGCTGGGTGTGCTTTGCTTCCTTCCTGCCAAGTTCCCTTCCTGAACTACTTATGATTGATTGTTGTCTCGGCAGGCCTGGCAACTGCAGAACACGGTCAAACTCTTTCAAGCGGCGTGAAGCCACCTGCAAAGCTCAAGCAGTGAGATGTGAGCAATTAACCCTTCTGCATGGAAAACGTGACTTTGACGTGCTTGTCGGCAACACCAGGGCTGGCCTGGCTCCTGGGGGAGCTTTGGAAAAGCGGTCATGCTGGGACCGAGGCAAAGAATAGTCAGGTCACCAAAGGTTGTTCCTTGGAAAGGTTGCAGTCTCTTCATTGACTACACCCTGCCTGGATCCAACCAGCTTTGTGAGAGGACAGCTACAACAGGCACATTTTGTTTGTGCATCAGAAGGTGATGAACTGTGATTTTTCTTTAACCCCAGTCAAAAGGTTTGGTTGTGTAAGGGAAACTGGTGCATATTGGCAGGCAGCAGAAAGGACCCCACTCAATGAATCTGCCTCTCTTACCTATTAATCCAGCAATCTCTAATCTTTGCAGACAAACTAGGGTGAGGAGAAGGGATGGTTCCACACGCCAACCGCTCACGCACACACACTTGCCTGCCCAATGCACTTGTAAGTGGAGTTGTGCGCACATGCACACTCTTCTGCTATTTCTGCAGCCTGGTTCTGAATGGATTGCGGCCCAGTAAGGGGCTGCGGCCTGGAGGTTGGGGACCTCTGTGTTAATCCATGTCAAGAGATCCCTCATACAGGGATAGAGCCACTATTGTGACTTCCTATGGGGACGCGGTGGCTCAGTGGCTAAGATGCTGAGCTTGTTGATCAGAAAGGTCAGCAGTTCAGCAGTTTGAATCCCTAGTGCCACATAATGGAGTGAGCTCCCGTTACTTGCCCCAGCTTCTGCCAACCTAACAGTTCGAAAGCATGTAAAAAATGCAAGTAGAAAAATAGGGACCACCTTGGTGGGAAGGTGACAGCATTCCATGTGCCTTTGCCATTTAGTCATGCCAGCCACATGACCACAGAATCATCATCAGACAGCGCTGGTTCTTCAGCTTAGAAACGGAGATGAGCACAGACCCCTAGAGTCAGAAACGACTAGCATGTATGTGCAAGGGGAACCTTTATCTTTATCTTATTAATATGAGGGTGATGCCTGCAGAGCAGATCTTACATTTTAGGTTCAGCACCCTATCTATGAACTCAAGTATAAGGTCCCCTGCTTGAACCAGAAGTTGGACTAGAAGATCTGACTTCCCACTCTGCTATTCTGTTACCTGTCAAGTATAGTGCTAACCAACCTTAGCACTTCAAGTAATGTGCGATAAAGGTTGTGGCTCCTCATTGTGATACACAGGCAGCGTCTTACCACTTTATAATGCCTTGGTATTTTGGAATACTGCGTCCAGTTTTGGTTGCCATGATGTAAAAAAGATGTTGAGACTCTAGAAAGAGTGCAGAGAAGAGCAACAAAGAAGATTAGGGGACTGGAGGCTAAAACATACGAAGAACGGTCGCTGGAACTGGGAATGTCTAGTCTGATGAAAAGAAGGACTAGAGGGTGACATGATAGCAGGGTTGCAGGGACTCCCACAAAGAAGAGGGAGTCAAGCTATTCTCCAAAGCACCTGAAGGCAGGACAGGAAGCAATGGGTGGAAACTAATCAAGGAGAGAGGCAACCTAGAACTAAGAAGTAATTTCCTGACAATTAGAACAATTAATCAGTGGAACAACTTCCCTCCAAAGGTTGTGAATGCTCCAACACTGGAAGTTTTAAAGAAGAGATTAGACAACCATTTGTCTGAAATGGTAGAGGGTTTCCTGCCTAAGCAGGGGGTTGGACTAGGAGACCTCCAAGGTCCCTTCCAACTCTGTTATTCTATTCTATTTTTGTGGGCTTTATGTAATGTGAAACTCTTCTGTGCTTCACATAACAAGACCTAGTGCTCTGCTTAGCTCAGAATAAACTTCTGAGCCACCTCAGAAGCCCACTTTCTCAAATGAAAGGATGCAGCCATTCTGCTGGGGAGAAGCAGGGGTGTTGTGTAATGCTTCACAAAGAGTTTTCTGTGAAAAGTTGCAGGGAAAGTCTTTGTGAAGTCTTTGCTTTCAGCCAGGAGAGGAAAGTGGTGAAGGCTACACAAAATATCTATCTAATTTTGATTTTGGAAGAAAAGGCATGTTCTTAATGAGATAAAGTGTTCTTTATATTTAACTTTGCTTCCAAGCTATTCATTATCCATTGATCCACATACCATTCTGCCCCCACTCCTTCCAACACATGAAACAATGCTTCCCGTGGAACCAATTCTAACCATTCAGGAAGTGTATAAAAAGCTGCTCCGTGTTTTGACAGTATATAGCCAACATTATCAAGACAATGCAGAGTGAGGGCGCTGCTTTGACAGCCAGCATTCTCCTCCCTGAGCAAGTGAATGTTTTGTGTTATTCATAGCAATTCCTGAAACCCAAAGGTCATACGATAATTTCTATGAAAATTTCACCTTCAGTTTGCAAGAGCCCTAATTCCACATTCTTTTTGCAAGATCTGAGCCTTCAGTCGCTAGGCAGGAAGTGCCAGTTTTTCAACCCTGGGAAGGTAAACGCTTATAAGCCAAATGAGCTTGGATAAACTCGCCACCTGAAATTTTGTTTGAAGCAATATAGTCGCTCGGACAGGCGACGGGAGCTTGGGAAAGCAACAGTTCTCTGTGATAAAAGATATGGGCAGCACCCATTGTTTTGCTGCCTGCTGCCAAGGTTGGTACGGAAAAAGGTGCAGGAGCTGTTTCTCCCTAAAAAAAAAAGCTGAATGTGAGCCATCCTGCAAAGCAGGGCAAAGAGCTTAGCTTTTCATGTTATACAAAAGACAAATGACAGCACCAACAGAAGGAAAAAGCCAGTGATTATCCAGTGGAGAAAGAAAGCCTAGATCAGGGGTAGGGAACCTTGGCTCTTTCATGACTCATGGACTTCAACTCCCAGAATTCCTGAGCCAGCATGGCT
>JAEANM010027739.1:0-10490 GCA_017656035.1 Myanophis thanlyinensis
AAGAAGAAGAAGAAGAATTTCATAAAGCAATTGCATGGTTTTCTGGCATTTTCTACATGACCTATTTTCATTCATGAGCTTTCCTCAATGCCTACTTGAAAGCATTTTATTTCACAGAAATTTATAGTTGCTAATTTGTTTGGACATTTGATGACTCATGCTAAAGTTTCCTTTCTTCATTTCTTACTTTTTATAAGAGTGTTTTTCCATTAATAAAAGCTACATTTTTGTTCTGATAATCTCAAAGGGAATCAGAGCTGTTGTTGATAGCCATATGCCTCAAAACTACTAGGATCAAAAGGTGATGCTACACAGCTTTTGTTGTTGTTGTTGTTGTTGTTATCATCAATATCACTATCATACTTATTATCACCATCACCAGTTTACGGGTGAGTAAATCACCAGTTTACGGGTGAGTAAATCACCAGTTTATGGGTGAGTAAATTGCTGAGATTAAAAAAGTGCCATCCCTCCTTCAAACCATTCTTAAGGATGAGAAGACTGACTGAGGCATTTCCTTCCTTCAGAAAGATAGTGATGACAATGGCAAAGTACTACATAACCCATGGCCAGAAGCTGTTCCATACATCTAGGCCAAGGAGAAGCAAGGATGAAGGACGCAGCCAAAGGCTGGGTCTTCTCCAGCCACTATTCACCCCCCAGCCATTCACTGTAGTCCTTTTTTGAACATTTTCTCTCACACACACACTGAGTCTCAGAAATCAAATTCTCAGAACATTAAGGATTTCTCATCAGTAATCCTTCCTTTCGTCTAATAAGCTTAAGTAAAACAGAGGCTTCTAAAATGTCAACATCTTTTCAAAGGGCACGAATTGAATAATATTTTAAAAATAATTAATTATGTGGAGACTGAGGTTTCCTGAGTTGAAATAAAATGTTCAGAATCACAAAACGGAACAGCAGGGGGTGAGAGAGAATTTTCTCATTACAGCCATATACATAGCATGGGATCATTTTCATACATATATGTACTCTCTCTGTGTGTGTGTGCACATGCGTGTATACATATATGCATGCATATATACAAACATACATACATATATTCCCACCACAGACTTATACTTGGCATGGGATCATGTTATACAAACACACACACACACACTTCCTTGCAAATAATCTTGGCAAAAGTGGAGTCTGAGAAGCTCCAATACAAACTAAAAGATGTTCAAAAATACCACTTAGTGCAACTTCCTGACATAGTATCACTTTCTGAGAATGCTCTTCATTCGGATGAACATATATACAATAATGCATCAAATAGAGATGCATATGCAGGGCAGATCCTTTTCTTCTGCCAAAAGCTTGGTTATATTTAGAAGTGGAAAATCCAATTATGCAGGCTGCAATCACGCCTATCTGATCACCTACACCTTTCTTAATTGTTAATATGAGTGTAGTCAAATGCTAATTGTCTCCAGTCAGAGTTTCCTTCTCCTTAACTAGCATTTAAGTTTTAAGGGGGAAAAATGGCTCTTCAAATTCATATCGACAGCATGTGTCCTTTGTGCTTTCCACAGCTTGTGTCCTGTTAGCAACAAATGAAGATAAATATTGAACGGCAGCGCCTGCCTTGCGTCATTCGCACACGGGAGGCCTTTTCAGTATTCTGTTCTTCGCCAGAACTAAGTAGTTGACTGGTTGTTTATTTATTTATTTCTCATCATTAAATCCCAATTTTCTAGCCCATTTGACCATTTGCCTCTAACTTCCCATATAGCAGCCAAGGAATAATGGCCAGTAAATAGTAAATGTTATCTCAACAGTTTATATCACTGGTAATTGCCCATGATTTGTGGGTGTGTGGTGACAGTAATGACAAAAGAGGTGATGAAGAAAAATGCTTTTAAATTGGCACTAAAGGACACTTCTCAATGTTTTATAATATGCTGAGTGACCCAAGTAAGAGCTCCTCTTTTAAATCAGTTTTTGAATTATTCCCTTTTGACATGTTCGCGATAATACAGCTAAGATTATGTACTTAAAAGGAATGGCCACCAATACTATATCAGGAATGGTGACAGAAGTTAGAGATTTCACAAATCCCTAGATGACTTACAGACCAATCTTCAGAAACAGTTTCGACAGCGAGAGCCCTTTAAAAATGAACAACAGTCCTGCCAGCTTAAGTGCTTTAAGAATTAAAGAATGTTCCCACTTTCAGAAGAAACGTTACACAAAGTTCCCTAGTGCCTGTCAATGAGAATTGCCATTAACTTAGAGGAGTCTCATAAGACTCATAGGATATATTTTACCGATAGTTTCCTAAAGGTCACTGCCTATAATGGTAGATGGGAAAGACCTTGGAAGACAGGAGGAAGAATTTCAGTGAGAGCAATGATCAAATGAAAGGTAGCTTAGCCCTCAGAAGAAACGTGCATGTGGTAAATGTCTCAGAACGGAGTCCCTCTAGTTTAGGGAACTATAAAGGCAATGGGGAAGAAATGTCATTTTAGACGTGCATCATTCTGTCAATGTAACCCTACAATAAAGTATAATTAGTTCATATGGACATGATTTCTGTCTGGACTACCTGAGGGATGATATGTGCCTGTCCACTGTCACTTTTACAGCCCAAGAATCTAAGAGGTTTCTTCTGATATGTTTTTGCCACATCCGCATTGCTTTCGGTGGCCTAAGCTGCCTCTTATCCGAAGGCCATTCCCACAAATCATTATCCTGCCATAGGCTTTGTCAGCCCTTTGAGGTAATCCAGAAGGAAACCAAAACATAAGTACTAAGATTACCTTTATTGTACAGTAACAGAATCTTGCAAGTCTGAAAGCATCGCTCCCTTTCCCTCTGCTGCCTTTACTTTCTAGATAATTATGGAGGATCTTTTCTGAGATGCTTACCCCATCCCTATTCCTCTTTTGGATTGAGATTTCATTGTCTAGGCTGCAGATTTTCCTCACGTTTCCCAATATTATTCTCATAGATCATTACATCTTTATCCAAAAAGCCATGTTGGGGTCTGGTCAAAAGGAGTAAGAGTGAATAATCATGACAGAGAAAGAGCCATATATAGAAAAGGTAGACTTATGAAAGGTTCTTGGAAAAGTCTGTTTCCCAACAGTATTCTGGTATCAGTTACTGGTATTTGCCTTTCTCCTGTCTCCTGACGATAAAGGAGGAGGGAATGTTGCCTCTAGTGGAAAACCAGAGTACTGTACTGACTTTCCAAAGTTTTTTTCATGAAGCCAGATCAGAAAAAAGCCAAGCAAAAAGAATAAAGGTAAGACATAGGCCAACTTTCTTTGATCCAGAGCCTTCCAATTGTTTTGAAATTACAACTCTCAGAATCCCCAACTTGTATTTAGTAGCTTAAGTTGGATCAAAATGTATCTGACTGTACAGTTTCACACAAAACTAGTCTTACCCATGTTTAACCTCTTTTGCAGGAGCTACGCTCACTGCCAATATGTCTCTGGGTAGAATTCAAGGTGCTGGTTATCACCTTTAAAGCCCTATATGGGTTTTAAGACTATTTCAAGGATGCCTGTACCCCTTAAGATCTACTTAGCTACCTGGACAGGAAGTCAGGGTGTGTTGCAGATCCCATCTATTAGGGAATACACCTGGCGAGACCACAAAAAGGCCATTCTTGGTCATTCACCTAGAGATATGGGTGGGCCCCTACTTTGTTGTTCCCAAAAGGCCCTGAAGACATAGTTTTATCAAAAGGCTTAGGAATTGGAAATGATGGTGCAGCTGATCAAGTGGTTGATTTAAATGTGTTATTGCTGCCATGTGTGTGTATGTGTGTGGTTTTTATGGTATGGTTTTTTAATGTTGTAAGTCATTCAGAATTAATTACCTGTGTGTGAGTTGGGTATCCATATAAATTTAATTAATAAATATTCATAATACAGTCTGGATTTGTAATCCTAATTAATCTGGGAATTGGGAAATATTAAAGTGGACACTGTAAAATATCACAAAATACTACCAAGGAAGCAGCTCGATATCTTCCACAATATCTGGATTTTAATTTTAAAAGGTTGGCATATAAAGAACCTTGCATTAAGTACAGTGGCCCTTGGGAGTAGAGCACTTGGAAATGGCACCAATTTAGTCTTAATCTTAATGTATTTAAGTAGTTTAAAGAGCTTGTCTTCCAAACTGCTCCTCCAGAAATGCTGTCTTCTATATAGCTTTTACCAGACTCAAATTGTCCTACTTTGGACACATTATGCAAAGACCCAGGTCCCTGGAGTAGGCTCTAATGCTTGAAAAGGTGGGAATAAAAGATGTCCATCAGCAAGGTGGATGGGCTCAGTTACAATAGTAATAAGTGCACTGTTGAAAGAGCTGAAGGACAAATCGTCATGGAGAACATCTGTCCATGTGGTCACTAGGACTTGATAACAATTTTAAGTTATGTGGTCATCATCATCATCTAGCTTTTATAGATGCAAAGGCTTTGTACAACTGTTTCTAATCCCAATATGTTATTAAACTGTCACTCTTCCGTTATTAACAGCAGCAGACTGACCATACTAGATCTGAAATCCATTAAAATTGGAAGGTTAATAAATTTCAAATAAATCTACTTTATAACCTTCTCCAAGTTGATTGGGTCATACCTCAAAGATCTGGTTTAGTTTTCCAGTGAAAGAGGTCAAGGGGATGGGATATCTTACTTGTCAGTGGAAATGAAAGCTCTGCTTGCTCTTAGAAAGTGATGAAACAAGACTGAAGAACTTTTGGTTGCCTTTTCTTAGGCAGCTTTCTCCATCTCTATCACCATTAAGCAGCAGGGAATACATAGAATTGTATTTAATTCTTTCCTTGGATTTAGGTGTAATATCAAGTTGCACAGATTTAACCTCCCTTCAGTTACACATAACATTACCAACTCTTGGAAATCCAGAAGAGTATCTTTTCTGTTGTGATGTACACCATTTCGGAATGCCCTTGCCTAGAAATAAAGCCCATGCCAATTCAGTTTCCATTTCAGAGCATGGAGGAAAGTTTGTTTTTAAAAAAAAACTGTTTAAGAAGTGTTTGATTTATGATGATGCTCTTGTACCTGTCATCTATATTTATACCATGCCGCTTTATTGTTACTCACCACCTGGATAGCTAGTACATGATAGGTAGAGAACTACATGTATTTCTAAATAAATAAATATTTGCATGCATGATTCACAACTCCTAACTCCGTTTAAAGTAACTTTCTCTTATCCTAGCATCTTCTAGATGTGTGGCCCAATGGCTGGAAAACATCAGTAAAGTCACTTTCACGTGAAGGATGATTCCCAGTGACTTTGTAACTGGATCCATCCAGATGTCTTCCAACAGTGTAGAAGTGATTTGACAGGGCCTTCTTTTAGGGTAGTTTTTGAATTTCCCAGCCTGCTCTGCACCCAAGAATCTCCCCATGATCTCCCACTCAAGCACTCCCCAAGATCCACCCTGATTAATTTCCAAGCCCAGAGAAAGTATTCTTACCTGTCGTTTTCAAACACCTGTAGGATATGGTTTAGGGTAGCCTTCTCAGTGCAGACCTTTTGTGAACAGTTGTCCAAAATTTCCTGTAAAATACCAGTTTGGGAACACTCAACTATATCCTTCCTAATTCCTTTGGAATTAGTCTAAAATCAAACATTCTCCATTATTAAAATAAATTCAAATGCGAGGAACCGATAGTAGTCAAAAACTAAAGCTATGATTATAATTGGAGGGGGAAAAGGATTATGCTAATATTGAATTTATGTGGAGACAGACATCAAAGTTTTATTTCCCTCTGCTGTAATTGCTGGTTTTAATCAGCTGGATCCAGAAACATGTGGACCTGAATATAAACTTATATAGGTCCAATTATTTGTTATTCTAAGCTTGGCTTAAAGAGTTCGAGTCACTATGTCATGGTGTCAGGGGATATGTTTGGATTGCAGATATACTACACTCCTCTCTCCCAATACTTGCAAAGAGAACATTTGTAAGAATGATAGACCACAGTATAAGCCAACAGAGGAAATCGAAAGGTTCAGTTTGCAACAGCTCTCTGCAGCTCTCTGACTGAAGGCCTTGATTTTTTTATTCAGGTCAGGCCTTACTGCAGTCTCAACACACATGGGAGAACAGAAGCTATACCGGGTGGATATCAAGCATGAGAATTCTTCACAAATAATTGAATGCATCTAAGCACAAGAGGATGGATGGGAGAAACGCGGCAATAAGAATTGGAGGCTAAATTGTTTAAGCATTTAACTAACAAAGCAAACAGTCTTTCCAAATTAATGCATGAGGTAGCACGCCAATAATATTATTTTCGCACTTCTCTGAACATTATCACACAGTCCTCCGATTATGCAAAATTGTGTAGATCTGCCAGCATACACTATGCCATAGAAACTATGCGTGTTTTAGTTAAACTTTCTTATAAAACACATTTAAATCTTGAGGATGGTCACTTCTTTTCCCACAAAGCTTGATAAATATTAAATTGAAAGGTCCAGGATCAGTAATTGAACTAGGAGCACTTCAAAAATTGTTGCTTTGCTACTAGTGCAAATTCCCCAAGGAGAGGGACATGTGTTCCACAACCTCTACATTTTCTCTTATGTTATTCAATTCAGAGTCTTCTCCAAGTGCTTTGCCCTGCTTCTCGGGGGGGGGGGGGGGGCAGGGGGAGAGAGAGAGAGAGAGAGAGAGCTACTCAATCCATGGGGTAGAGGATCTGAACTTAGAGGCAAGAATGTCATGGCGGGTTGGAAGACAAGAATTTCAGATAAATCCTCCCATTCTCTAAATGTGCTGTCAATGTTCTTATTAGCCTCTTGCTAATACACAAGTTAATAATTGGATAAACAAGAGGCTGAGAGGGATAGCCCATGTCTAGACAACAATGCCCTTTAAGAATATTACAGGTAGTGCTCGACTTAAACAATCACAATTGGGAGGCATCTTCCAACTCTAAGCAATGTGGTCATTAAGTGAGTCATGCTTGGTTTGATTACCTTTTGGCTGCAGTTGTTAATCAAATTACTATGGTCATTAAGTGAATCCAGCATCCCCCAATTGACTTTGCTTGTTGGAAGACCCCTGGGAACTAAATTGTAAATTGTGATCGCATGATCTCTGGATGCTGCAACTATTGTAAATGCACACTGGTTGCCAAATGCCAAAATTTTGATTATATGATCATGGGGGAATACTATGACCGTCTAAGTGGAGGACCAGTCAGAAGTCACTTTTTCAGCACTGTCATAACTTTGAATGATTGTGAAATGAATGGTTATAAGTTGAGTATTACAAGTATCTCTAAGGCTAAGCATAGCTGCTTTGTGATCTTAAATTTATCTGAGCATTCCACTCCCTCACCAAGCATTCAGGTGACAATGGTGGTTTTTTCCCCCTTATATTGTAGATAAAAATAAATTTGGCTATCATTTCACTGGTCTGAAAGAGTTATCCAAAGCTATTCCTTGTTATATGGCTCCAGTTGATAAGTCAAGTTAGAGAATTACCGTATTTTTTGGACTATAAGATGCATTCCCCCCCCCCCACAAAAAATGGGTGGAAATGTCTCTGCAAAGAGTGAACACGGGCCCATTTTTGGCCTCCTAAACCTTCCACTCGTCCCATTTTTGCTCTCCCCAGCGTCCAGAACCACTCTGCAGGCCAAAACTGGGAAGAGCCTTGGGTTTGGCCTCTGAAGGCCTCTGCGGGTCCTGTTTTTGCCCTCCCCAATGCAGAGTGCGTCTTGACGCTGGAAGGGCAAAAATGGGATACGTGGAAGGTTTGGGAGGCCAAAAATGGATGTGTTTTTGTCCTGCAGAATGCCCTGGATGCCAGGGAGGGCAAAAATGGGATGCACAGAGGCAAAAAACTATTTTTTCTTGTTTTCCTCCTCTAAACCTAGGTGCATCTTATGGTCTGGTGAGTCTCATAGGCCAAAAAATATGGTAGCTAGCCTTTGGAAATCCATATTGTGTGTTTGTGTGTGAAGCTATTCCATGATTTTGCCCTAAAATGGACAAAATTAATTTCCTGACTTAAAAAGCTAATGCCCATAGATTAAATTGATTTAGTAAATTAATGATTAATGGTTTAATAATTGTTATTAATAACAATTAACATATTAACATATTAATGACTGAAAGAATAAACCAGCTTTGGGATTTTAATCTCTTAAGAGTTCTCAATCCATTTCTACCATCAAGATGTAAAGGGAGGAGCAGAGAGAAAAGGAGAGGAAGATATGTATTAATATATAAACAAACTTTATAGTGAAGCTATAAATTGTGCACTAAAGGAAGAAGATACTTCAGTCCCAAAGTGCATAAAATGATGCACTCAAACATCTGAAATCCACTTCAAATGCTTATTGGTGTGTATGTTGGGGAGGGGTAGGTGCTTATCAGCTCTCTTTCTCATCCCCAGAGAATCATTTTTAGTACAAAACATCTGTTTTGCATTTAGCTTTCTCTCCCCATCCTATCTTCAGTGGCCTCCACCATCTCTTAAGATGAAGGTTAGTATTAAACATGGTCTTAATGGTTGTCCAATCAATCATGATTTTTCTCTGAGTTAACACCAGGCAGAGCAACACACTTTATAGGAAATCAGAGACAAGAGTGGATGAGATAATGTAAAATCACTTATGTCGGGACTCTAGAGACAGTGCCCGTTAAATATTTAATAAAGTCATTAACCTGATAGAGAGAGGAAGAAGGTAATGGATGGCCTTTGCTTCTAGGGCAAGGCTTGAAAAGTGCACCATTTTCCCCAGGGCAAGTACTGCAAATGCCCCCAAAATCTATAAAGACAGTCACAGATAAAAAGACTTAAAGCAATCTTAAAATTACCCAGTTTGGCTCATTTCAAAACTGCAGAAATGTTTGAGATGACACAGTAAAGATGCTCTGTAATTTACACAGCCTTCCCAAAGCAATCCAAAGGTTCACTCAGGGACTTTTTTCACCCACACTTCATTGTAGTATAACACCTATTTCCTGCCCTGTTTCCATGAAATTGTCTTTGTTTTATTCTCACCCATAAATGGGATTGGTTTAAGTCACCCTTCTAGCTGTATTAGTGTTAAGTAGCATTTGCCCCTTTAAGCCAATGGCATCTAAGGTCAGTCACAAAGTGTGTCAAAGCTATGAGATTTTCTCACCCATTTCCTTCGAGTCAGGGCATGAAGGAGATGAAAGATAAGAGAAGAATCAGAAGCAGGGCAAGAAATTTCATGCTCATATATGGTTTTCTGCCTATTGAAAAAAACTTCATCTCAGCGGTTCTGAAAGATCTTTAACGTAATAAGGCAACAGCACATGTGTACACAGTGAAATGACGAGCATATCTGGAGAAACAATTTTAAATAAACCATTATTGGAGAGTGGGAAAATATTCTCCACAATAAATGTGAATCCTGCCTCTCACCCCTTCCATAACTTCAAGGATTTGTTTTGTTTTCAGTTTGCAAAGAAAAATCCATTCTTAATTGTTACTGTATTGTTTCTTTCTTTATAGTGAATGGCCACAGCAAAATAGACCACTGATACAGTAGAACACAACAAAATAAAGTATTGCAGTGATGTCTTGAAATTCAGGAAGTAGTAAATGACACACACAGGATTCTTTCTCACTTCCCTCTATTCATGTCACAAATACACTTTAAAAATTGCCTTTTTAAGTCACATTCTGACTGAGGCAGCTTAAAGTTATCTGTAAGCGATCCATTTTCAAAGTAGTATTTTCCCTTTCCCCTCTCTTCTCCTAGCACAAATGTTGAGACGGATATGATCTAGCACCCTTCACAACAGGAGCTGTGTAAGAACATAATTCAGATGAATGCAAATGCACTCCTGCAGCAACCCAGAACACCAGAAAAAAGGAAACAGACTGTCTATACCAGACATGGGCAAACTACGGCCCGCGGGACACACCCGGCCCGTTGGGCTTTTTAATCCGGCCCGCGGAACTAGTTCTGCCCTCACTGACAGCGGCAGCGTACCCAAGAGCGTGGCACCCTCAAGAAGCATGGCTCCCGTGGCTTCGCTGGAGGGTCGCTCTAGGGTCACTGCTGCCTCGGTGATTGGCGCGTCGCGAGCGACCTACGCGAGGCTGGGGCTGGGCACAGGATGATGACAATGAGCGGCTGCTGCCCCTGCGCCCCTTGGCCGCAGGACTAGTCCGGAGCACAGGGATGTTCTGCGCCCTTCTGCCAAGCCCCTCTCCCACTGAAAAGGCTGCCGAGCCATCTGGGGAGGGCCGCAGGCAGCCACCCGGTGAAGCTGGACAGGCTGCTGACAATCACGTTTCTTTGCAGGCGTGGGATACCGAACGTAGCAGCCCTGGAGAAGAAGGTAAGAGGGGGGCGGGCAGGAGCAGGGGGGCGGCAGGCAGGCACGGCTCCACAGCGGCAACACCGGCTCTTCTCCCGCCGCCCAGGTGCTGCTGATGGTGAAGAGCAGCTCCAGCAAGACAAGCATGTGCTCCACTTCGCCAACTAAATCCCG
>JAEANM010027740.1:0-10490 GCA_017656035.1 Myanophis thanlyinensis
ATTCATTCAAATTTTTAAACCCGCCTCTCTCCCGAGAGGGGACTTGGGTGGTGTACAACCATCTAAAAAACAAGGCATCGAATCAACAACAATTAAAAACAGATTAAAAAAATAAAGTGGTTGATTAAGATTATAAAATTATAAAAATTTAAAATTTAAAAAAATTTAAAAAACCAATTACAACCCCAAAATTAATGTTCGGCCAGACCGGCCTGTTGAAACAAATGGGTCTTTAATGCGCGCCGGAAGGTCCGTGATGGTCTGGATCTCCGGGGGTAATTCGTTCCAAAGGGAGGGCACCCCCACAGAGAAGGCTCGAACCCTCGGGGCTGCCAGACAACAACATCCAGGCAATGGGACCCCAAGGAGGCCCGCCCTGTGGGAACGTACTGTTGTAAAGCCAATCCCTGCAGCTGTTCATTTAGTAACACGTTTGTTAAGTGAATCTGGTCGAAAGGTTCGCAAATTCAGGGATGTTGTAACTTGGAATGCTCACTAAACGAACTGTTGTAAGTCACACTTACAACTATTGCAGCATCCCTATGGCCATGTGATCGAGATCTGGGTGCTTGGTGACCAGCATGCATTTATGACGGTTTGCTGCAGTGCCTGGATGTCACCAGATAGCCATTTGCAGTCTTCTTAGACAGCTACTCACAAGCAAAAATCAATTGGAGGAGTGGGAAGCTGGGTTCACTTAACAACTACTAGATTCACTGCAATAATTTGCTTAACAACCATGGCAAAAAGGGGTTGTAAAATCAGGCATGGCTCACTTAACAACCATCTTATCTGACAAAGGAAATCCTGGTCCCAATTGTAGGTGTAACTTGAGGACTAAGGCAGCTCAAATGGTTGGAAGGCCGGGCAGGAGATTAGCAATCCCACGTTTGAGACCCAAAAGCTGCTGTTGGGAGTGGTTGAGCTCCCCGTCCTTTGCTCCCGCTCCTGCTGGGGATGTGAACGGAGCCCCCCAACCCTCAGGGCAAGGGCTAATGTCACTGGCTAATTCTTTCAACCCAGAAGTGCTTCAATGCTTCTGACACGAGTGCAAAAAGCTTGCACATGCGTTTTTTTTAAAAAATGTATATATTTGTAACATTTTATCAATAGGAATAAAATACAAAACGGAAAAAAACAAAGCAGAAAAAAAAACATACATCCAACGGTAACAGCAACAACAAAAAGAAAACAAATTCTTTTTAATTTCTTTATATGAATTAGAGGTTGGGTCGATTTGATTATTAGATGTCCGGATCATTTTTTTTTTTTCATTTTATGCATCTGCAATAGTTTTAACAGAATATGGAAACTTCGGAATTAACAATTACGATCCGTATGAAGCCAAAGAAGGGGATTCGAGCAACGTTCTGCTATCAATAGAACAGCTCCCCCTCCCTGCAAAAAAGGAGAAAATAATAGAGGTCTCTTGTTTGAAAGTCATATTTCCCACCCCTCTGTGGGATTTCCTTGTTAGTTCAACGGCCTGCCAATTCTGCACCCCGAAGGGAGGCCTGGGAGAAGTTCTGCATGGGTGCGGCTAGAGCAGAGCTAAATTTCATTGAAGTTTAATTAAACAAGGGATTTAATTCAGCAGAGTGATATAATGACTCACTATATATTGAGCAAGCTCCCCTGGGGTCACAGTCAACGTTACAACCCATTGACAACTTTTGGCAGTGGGCTAAGGGCCAGGAGAAACTCTGAGATTCGGTGGAGGGGATCTTCCTGATCCAAGTCTATAAGCACGTACTGTACTTCTTCATTTCTAAAAATCCCCAAATTTGCGAGACACATAAAGGCCCTGGTGGGAGCAATTACAAACTGCAGCCCGTGAGACATCCTGTGAATACAAATCCTTCCTTTAGATCTAAGATGATAATTCTCCACCTGGTTAGCAGGATCGTCCTTGGTGTGGGCTGATTCACCACCCAGGCTGAATTTTGAATTTTTTTTTTTAATTAAAAAAAATATATTACAGGGGACGTTGGCCTGCTGAATACGAAAGCAACTGGCTCCGTATTACTTTTATTTCCAAGAGTATTCTGTGCGCGGGCTGTGCGTGGAATGGGAAAAGTCCTTGGTCTGCCCATCTATTCAGAAAAAAGGAAAAAAAAAAAAACCAAACTAAAGTGATTGATAAAAGGCACACTTGTAAGCAAACTAGATGGCACCTGTGTTTTACAATTGCTCTTTTCTGGGAGTGTGTGTGACATGATAGCCATTTTGTGAGAGAGCCCACAGCGTGCAACTCTCAAAATCCCATCTCTCCAATGGGAATTAGGTTCTTTTTTTGCTTTTGGTTTCTGGAATTGCAGGTAAGGAGGAGAAGCTCATTACAAAGGATGAACACAAGCCTATGTGTTCATCCTAGAATATTAGGAATAGACTGTTGGGACGCTAAGAACCAGTCACAGGCATGTCTTTGAGCAAATGCTCTCGTGAACAAATGCTGGCCTCTCATCATGTTTATTGCTTTTTTATATATTCTTGTTACAGGCATAAGTTAGTCTTCACCATTCAATATTTAAACACAGTTTACTTATTAGATAATCCAATCAAGCAACTCCTAGTTACATATTATACTAGTAGCTAGAAGACAATAGACCGACAGGAAAAGATAAGAGATAAGAAGATAGAATACACGAGACATCTTGGTTTGCCTTACCAGAGCAAAAGGTTATAGAATCAAAGGTCATAGAATTATAAGGTTTAAAGGGGGAGATTTTTGGGTTTCTATAGCAAGACAGTTTGCTGCCTATAAAATATATAAACCCTACAATAGACCATAAGGGCTTAGAGAAGGATAGGAATGGAGGAATAGTGTTTCTCGACCTTGGAAATTTGAAGAGGGGTGGACTTCCATTCCCAGAATTCCCCAGCCAGCAGGCTTTGAGATACATGGACTTCAACTCCTAGAATTCCCCAGCCAGCAGGCTTTGAAAGGGGTGAGCTTCCATTCCCAGAATTCCCCAGCCAGATGGCTTTGAGATATATGGACTTCAACTCCCAGAATTCCCCAGCCAGCAGGCTTTGAAAGGGGTGAGCTTCCACTCCCAGAATTCCCCAGCCAGCAGGCTTTGAGATACATGGACTTCAACTCCCAGAATTCCCCAGCCAGCAGGCTTTGAAAGGGGTGAGTTTCCATTCCCAGAATTCCCCAGCCAGATGGCTTTGAGATATATGGACTTCAACTCCCAGAATTCCCCAGCCAGGTTGCTTTAAGATGGGTGGGGAATTTTGGGAGTTGAAGTCCACCCATCCTCAAGTTGCCAAGGCTGAAAAAACCCTGGCTTAAGAGAGAAGCGATTTGCGACTTCTTTTTCCAGACCATCTGCCAGAATTTACACTCCAGAAAGCAGAGGCAAAAGTGTTGGGTCCAGGAGAGAAACTCAATTTGATTTCATTTACGTTGAATGCACATTCAATTATTAAAATGCCGTTGATATGATTACGGCCTGTGTCTTTCATTCCTTCCCTTCAGTTCCATTAAAAATTGCAATTTGGTGGCAACCTCCGAGGTTGTTGTCACGTAGCACGCTTAACCGAGTCTGGAAAAGATTGGGGCAACGCACTAAGCTTGGGCAGGGGGGCTTAGTATGTCGAGCAACTTCTTTGGTGGGCAAATACTATATTTCCACGGTCTTTTGGCAACCCAGGAAAATAGATGAATAATTCCATGTCCAACTTACATGTGTTTTGTGAATACAGCCACTGAAGGGCTGGGAATGTAGAGAAATGAAATGTCGTGTACCCGTTGCAACTTTGGATTCAAGGTGGATCTGGAAATAGTGATTTAGGTACATTTTGGTTTATGGAACCAAACATTAACACTTGTAAGACGAACGCATGAAGTCAACCATAGTGCTGAACATTTACAAGCATCAGAATAGGTTAAAAAGTAAAAAGCTCTTACATCTTAAAAAAATTAAGCATCTGTCTAAAAACTTTCATGGAGTCAATGTTCCCCCAATTTGGAGGAGGGATCTACTGTCATAGAATACATGCAGTCCTCAACGTACGACCCCAGTAGAGCCCAAAATTTCTATTGTTAAGCGAAACGTTTGTTAAATTTAATTTTATATTTTTAATCTGTTTTTAACTGTTGTTGGTTACTGTCTTTTTTAGATGGTTGTACACCGCCCCGAGTCCCTTTTTGGGAGAGTGGCGGTTTGGAAATTTAAATAATAACCAAACAAACAAACAAACAAATAAAATTAGTTTTGCCCCATATTACGACCTTTCTTGCCAGAGTTGTTAAGTGAATCACAGCAGCGGTTAAGTTAAGCTTGTTAGGGTCAGAAAAGAATGGAAAATGGTGGAAAATTCATCAGCCTCCCAATGTACAGGTAATCCTCGACTTACGACCACAATTGAACCCCAAATTTCTGTTGCTAAGCAAGACAGTCGTTAAATGAGTTTTCCCCCATTGTACGGCCTTCCTTGCTGCAGTTGTTAAGTGAATCACTGCAGTCGTTAAGTTAGTAACACGGTTGTTACATGATTCTAGTTCCCCCATTGCTTGTCGACGGTCACAAAAGGGGATCATGTGATCCTGGGACACTGCAGCCGTCACAAATATGAGTCAGTTGCCACGATCACCTGACCATGGGGATGCCGCAACAGTCAGAAGTGTGAAAAATGGTCTTAAGTCATTTTCCCCCCAATGCTGTTGTAACTTTGAACGGCCACTAAGTGAACTGTTGTAAGTCTTGGACTGCCTGCAGCGTCCTATAAACGTTGATTAAAAAGTGGTAGCTATCAGTTGGCTGAGCTTTAATAAAAGCTGGGGAACGGTGGGCCAAAGCATCCAACAGGAAGGTTTTATTTTATATATTTGAGTCAGCCTTTTCACCTTGTTGCCGGAAGGATTTGGGAACCCGTTTACACCTTGAAGTCAATAAAGGTATGACAATAAATATCCCGAGATAGAGGTAAAATTCAGCCAGTTCTAGCCAGTTCGTGAGAACCGGTAGTAAATTTTCTAGGCAGTTTGGAGAACCGGTTGTTAGAAGAAATCGCCTTTTGTTTCTTTTTACTTTATAGGGTTAATCCTGTAAGGAAGGCAGGAAAGAAACATCCTGCAGCCTGATCTTTATTGCCCCGCCTACAGAAACTTCCCACCCAGTCACATGACCTCCCCTAGCCACGCCCACCAAGCCACTGTTCAATCTCTTTAACTTATTCCCTGTGTTTGGTTCCTTTATGCATCTGCCAGCATTGATTTGCAGGAATAAATATATTCGTTAATATATTTACTGTGACGCCAGAGAAGCTACACCACAGGGAGGTGGAAATGTCTGGAAAGCCATTAATTCTTTCCACGTGGGTGAATAATGACCAGCTTTCCCCATTAAATGCTGACATCTACAGATAACGGGGCGGGAAGGAGGGTGAATGGAAACCGGGAGGCTTGGCGGTGTTTCTCTCTGGTCGCAAGGCGCACGCCGGAAATGGCTGCACTTCGAGGATGTAATCCATTTTGGATTTGAAAAACAACAACAACTGGGGCTGGGTGTTTCTGGAGGCAGGTAGTCCTCGACTCGTTTAGTGATTGTTTGAAGTTACGACGGCACTAAAAAAAAAGTGACGCGGGACCAGTTTTCACACTTATGAACCGTTGCAGCATCCGCTGTGGCCATGTGATCAAAATTCAGGCACTGGGCAACTGATTCGTATTTGTGACGGTCGCAGTGTCCTGGGGGGGGGGTCTCGTTCTGCGACCTTCTGAAGTCCACCGGGAAACCAGAATCACTTAGCCACTGCAGTGATTCATTTGATAACGGTGGCAAGAACGGCCGTAAAATGGGGCCCACTTAACAGCTGTCTCGCTTAGCAACAGAAAACTGTGATCGTAAGTCGGGGGCTACCAGTACATTGGGAGGCTGATGAATTTTCCATCCTTTTCCGTTTTTTTCCCCAAAGCTTCAGAATTTCGAGTTGGATGTCAACACTTTCTAGCTTCCTTTAAGCAAACAAGCTTGCTATTAATAAAATAAATAGGAGTTGCATTTATGGATGCGGATGCAGGTTTTTCTCTGACCTGCCACCCAGAGTTATCGAGGTAGTCTGTGATTTGCAACCATTTGTTGTAACAACTGCTCGAAGTTGCAACAGCCCTGAAAAAAAGTGACTTACAATCAGTCCTTGAGCATTTATGATGGTCGGAGCACCCCAGGGCCACTGGATCAAAATTTGAGCGCATGGCAATATTTATAACGATTGAAGCATCCCAGGGGTTGTGAGACTGCCATTGCCCAGCTGGCTTCTGACAAGCAAAATCAAGCTGGATTTGCTTAACGACCACGCGATTCACTTAACAAGTGCAGCTATTCACTTAACAACCCTAGTGAAAAAGGTTATAAAATTGGCTGTGGCTTCTTTAACAACCACCTTCTCTGTTCTTTAAAGTTAAATGACCTTCTAACCCATATAGTGGACAATCAGATCTGAGAACCACATCAAGCAATCCAGGTCTAGAGTTGAATGGGGAAGACAAAGGAAAAAGAGATATATATTTTTTGTGTATTTTATTTTATTTATTAAATTTTAAACATTTTAAAACAACAGGAAAAAGAGAGATTAATGTTGGCAAGAATGCCCCCTGGCTGAGGATTCTTACAGAAATGGGGCAGCTGAACAGGATTAGAGCCATGGTGGCGCAGTGGTGAGAATGCAGTATTGCAGGCTGACTCTGCCCATTGCCAGCAGTTCGATTCCTGACTGGCTCAAGGTTGACTCAGCCTTCCAGCTTTCCAAGGTTGGTTACATGAGGATTGTTGGGGGCAAGAGGCTGACTCTGTTAAACCGCTTAGACAGGGCTGTAAAGCATTTGTGAAGTGATATAAGTCTAAGCACTATTGCTATGGCCAGCAGTTCGATTCTGACCAGCTCAAGATTGACTCGAACTTCCATCCTTCCGAGGTCGGTAAAATGAGGTCCCAGATTGTTGGGGGAAAGAGGCTGACTTTGTAAACTGCTTAGAGAGGGCTGTGAAGCACTGTGAAGCGGTATATAAGTCTAAGCGCTATTAGGAGATACCTAAACTTGGGCAGATTCTCAGCTTAGTGGATAATTTTTGCTGAGATGCCTTTGTGTAGGATGACAAAAAGAGCTTTAAAAATGATTTCTCTTCCTTTTTCGCAGGCCTTAAAGGCTGGCCAAGAATATTCAAATGGAGAAACCAAACCAAAAAATATTTCTCTATGTCATCAAAGACCTTTTTTGCTTCATCTTCTTAGTTCTCCCCACAACACCTACATCTCCAACACCTTGTGAACGCATCGCATTTTCTTCCAAATGCATTTTTAAATACGCAACGTTGAGTCTTATTTTCAGAGAGCAATTTGCCAGCACTTTGGGGGAAAGGGGAGGGAAAAAAATAATAATGTTATTAGAATTGTCGAGGGTTCAAAATTATGGCGTTCTCAGGGGCTGTTTGTAACACTACTGAATATTGGATGGGGACTACCCAACAGATTCAAAACTTTAATTTGGAAAATCAATCCATTTTGAATCAATTAGAAAAATCAATTAAATTAAAACGTTCGAAGTGGGCCAGTTGGATTCGGATTTCTGCAGTCATTTGAAACAACAACAACAACAAACAACAAAGCCACAATCCCAAGGGTTTGAAATACAGTACAAGCAATTTAGATTTATTTGGAGGCATTTAAAGCGATCCAGATTCGGACTTTCTGGATTTGATTTGGAAAGCTAGCTCATCTAGTCTCATCCCTCTTGAGCTGAATCTCGAAAAAGGAACCCTGCACGGCAAGCAATTTGTTCGCCTCTCCCCAAACCTCCAATAGCTTTCTCCAACTGGGGAAGGCTCCTTTGAGTTGCTTAGGTCTGCAGTCTGTGTCTGAACACATCTGAGCCGAAACTGCAAGGGGCTTCCGAGCCCCCCCTTACTTTGGCTTGCTTACTGCCCTCCGTTCGGCTGCTCCAGCTCGCCACCGCTGTTTATGCTGTAGGGAAGCACAAATTAGCGAGCACATCAGTTGAAAGCCCCTCTCTGCGGTGTCTTCGCTCCACTCATCTTCAGGGGAAAAAAAAAAAAAGACTCGTTCCAGAAAAGGAACCAGCGAGCGTTAGATGTGCCTTCTATTGAATCAAAGGCTCCCTAGGAGAGGGATGGGATTCTGTAGCCCAGCTCTTGCAAATCTATTGTTAGATCACCTATTGAATTCTCAGGCTGCAGAGAGACCATTCAGTTTTGGCGGTCTGGACGCCGGGATCATTTTGAAGTGGGTTGTTTTGATTTCCCATTTCCGGACGGCTCCTGGGCCTGCCAATATTACCTCCGAACCAAAATTGCTTTCAGCTCCTGGACCAGCAAAGTCAATAATTAGAGGATGTCTCAACAAATACAAAACACTTAAAATATTTATCTAGGCAGGGCGGTGAAAAAAACAAGGGTAAGAAAACAAGCGTAAAACCATTTGCCTTTTGGTGGGTTTCCCAAGGCCAATGCCCCCTCCGTGGCTGGGAGTCCTAACCTCTCTTGATTTACTTACAGCAGGAAATCCTCGCCTTATGACCACAATTGAGCCCAACATTTCTAGTTGTTAAGCGAGACAGTTGTGCGTTTTGCCCCTGTTCATGACTTTTCTTGCCACCGTTGTTAAGTGAATCGCTGCAGTTATTAAGTTAAGAAACACACTTGTTAAATGAATCTGGCTTCCCAGAAGTGGACTTTGCTCGTCAGACGGTCACAAAAGGGGAATAATATGACCCTGGGACACTACAATGGTCATAAATATGAGTCAATAACCAAGCATCTGAATTTTGATCATGCGATCAAGGGGATGTTGCAACGGCCCTAAGTGTGAATAACAGCCCTAAGACACTTGTTTCAGTGCCGGTCACTAAATGAATAGTTTGAAGAACGGTCACTAAGTGAACGGTTGTAAGTCGAGGACTACCTGTACGGGGAGAATTCTTTCGGGAAAGGAATTAAAAGCAACCATAGTGATATCTCAGAGGAAGCTAGAGGGGCAGCCCCTCTGGCTTTTGCACTCTACATACAGCCCTGAGCTTTTGCAAGAAGAACAAAAGTTCCTCAACAGCCATAGTCCTCCAGGGCCCTGTGACTATAGAGTTGCCTTGATGTACAACCTAGAGTGGCTGTTTCCCTGGCCGTTTCATTGGGAGGAGGACTCTACTGTAGCTCTGAATCTAAGTGGCAAAAGGACTTTGACAGTCTTAGATGCTCCTGTGACCATAGAGCCTACGGAATGCAGAGGCTAGAAAGCCCACCAGCCAGTGGTGGAATTCAGGTTTTTTTTAACTACCGGTTCTGTGGGCGTGGCTTGGTGGGCGTGGCTGGGGGGGTGTCACGTGACTGGGTGGGCAGGGCAATCAAGATCAGGCTAGAAACAAGACCAGGATGTTTCTTTCCTGCCTTCCTTACAGGATTAACCCTGTAAAGTGGGAAGAAACAAAAGGAGATTTCTTCTAACAACCGGTTCTCCCAACTGCTTAGAAAATTTACTACTGGTTCTGTGGGCGTGGCTTGGTGGGTGTGGCTGGGGGGGTCATGTGACTGGGAGGGCAGTTTTTGTAAGCAGGGCAATAAAGATCAGGCTAGAAACAACCCCAGGATGTTTCTTTCCTGCCTTCCTTGCAGGATTAACCCTGTAAAGTGGGAAAAAAACAAAAGGAGATTTCTTCTAACAACCGGTTCTCCCAACTGCTTAGAAAATTTACTACCGGTTCGGGAGAACCAGCTCGAACCGGCTGGATTTCACCTCTGCCACCAGCCAAAGAGGAAAATGGGTTGAATCCATGTCATTAGGTAACGGATTCTTTGCTCTCAAGTGCCGCAGCCCCTCTGAAGCAAGTGAGGGGGGACTAAAAAGAAAGGGGATTGGGGAGAGAGCCGCAGTTATCCTGTGGAACTGGCTGCCACAACATGTATATAGATTAAGCAAGACCTTGGACAACTTGAAAAAGGGATTTGGGAAATTCACAAATGTGAAGACCATGATGGGTGAATGACTGTTAGTTAGAATAACAACGTTTTATCTCCAGGACTGCCGAGAAATGTGAATGAGAAGGCGCTCTTGCTGTTCTCGTGCTTGTGAGCGTCCCAGAGGTATCTCTTTGGTCCCTGGGGTGCCGTGCAGATCCCTCTGTTCCTCTGGATTGCTGTTATGAGAGCAAACCATCAGCCCAGGATCCCTGGCATTCATCTCCAAGAAAAATGACGCTGCTGCTTGGAGCAGAGAACCGGAGATTAAACTTGCCGAGGGCCGTGTCTGGCATTTCATCACCTGGTGCTTATCTCCCAGACACTTTTTCCTTCACTGTCTTGTTGATGGCATTTTGACTTCTCTCACCAAGACGTCACCCACTGCCTTGTCCCTTGCAGATAAAGCCAGTTTCAACCAGAGGCTGGAACCCGGCTCTACAATTCAATTCAATTTCAAATTTATTGGTCACATACACAGTCATACATGGTACGATATGCAGTGAAATGCTTACGC
>JAEANM010027741.1:0-10490 GCA_017656035.1 Myanophis thanlyinensis
TGGGTGGGTGATGGAACAATGAGAATAACAGTAATGCAGACTTAATAAATAGTTAGACAGTGTTGAGGGAACTATTTGATTAGCAGAGTGATGGCATTCAGGAAAAAACTATTTTTGTGTCTAGCCGTTCTTGTGTGCAGTGCCCTATAGCATAATTTTGAGGGTAGGAGTTGAAACAATCCATGTCCAGGATGTGACTGGTCTTTAAATATTTTCCCAGCCCTCTTTTTGACTCATGCAGTATACATGTCCTCAGTGGAAGGCAGATTGGTAGTAATTGTTTTTTCTGCAGCTCTAGAGCTCTAGAGCTATACAGCTATAGCTGTAGTTATAGAACCCAAAAGGAGTTAGACAGCCTTGGGTTGCTCACTCTGTAAGGAGTAATGATGTGTGATGATTATTTTGTTCCTTTCATTTAAGGTTGTTGTCCTCATGAACAAACTATGTCATGCTTAGAATTTTAAAAGTTTCCAACAGAGGTTTTGCTGCCTGGATTTAATAGGAACTAAGAAGCTCGTTATCTGACTTCTGGGTTCAAAAGCTGTGCAAAAGTACATGCCACTAATTAAACTCATTTTGATAGTGCTGTTTGTAGGTGTAAGATGAGTGGATTCGAACTATCCTAAAACAGAACAGAAAGAACATTACTTGGAAAACATTTTATTCAAGATTATCAGGAGTAAATGTGCTCTCTTCAATTTAGCTCCTTTGCTGGTAGTATAAGGAGTTAAGGACCTGGAAGCTGAAGTTACATTTTGGGTCTTTCTGTTATCTCAGCCTAAATTCCAAGTTGCCAATGAATCCTGTGAATCACACTACCCTTCCTACTTTGCCTTTCTTAGTCTGGCAAAAATGTTTGTTATCACTGCCCCCACTGTTTGGCACTGACAGCCTTGTGAGGAGCTGCATGCAGGGTTGCAGAAGGCTAAGGGCGGGATTTCACCCTCCACAATCTCCTCTCTGACAGGACAGATTACATGCTTCCTGCTCACTTTAGGTAGAAAAGAAGATAGTGACAAAGGTAATTAGCTCTATTCAGTGGTGAAATTCAGCTGGATCGCACCACATCGCCTGAACCGGTTGTAGAGATTTGAAATTGGCCCTGTCCACCTACGCCTGCCCTTATCCTTCCTTATATGAGCTTCCTTATACGAGCTTCCTTTTTTTTCTTACTTACCTGAATCAGCTGTTTGGAATGCCTACAGAGCCTTCCTGATGATCCCCGCTGCCTCTGGTGCCTCTAAAAGCACTTTAAAGAGCTGCGCTGCAGTGCACTTGGCGCACATACACGCGCACCGAACCACTAGCAAAACCAGTCGGATTCCACCCCTGGCTCTATTCCTTCTGCCTGCCAAGCTGTTCTTCATCATTGGAAAGCCCTGAATACTTCTTGCATGTCACAGAAGCAACATTGATCTGTGGGCTTTAAAATCCAGTTTTTAGAAGGACACTTTCCAGGTGTGTTTTGAGATTCCTTCAGTTAAAAAACTCTAGTCTGTGGAAGAGCCATGGTTTCCTTGGTTTACAAAGACGTGTTTTTTCCATTGCTTCACTTGGCCTGCTTCACTAAGCTTTTCTTAGTTTTTGTTTCAGTCATGTTTTTCCCACCTGGAGCCCTCTGGTGTATTAGACTCATCACTCCCTGGCAAGCATTCTCTCGTCTCACAGATTTTCAAAGCCTAGCAGAAAAATAGAAGAATAGTTACAAAATCTCTATAAATCTTTTACAACATCCTTATGGGGGCGAAAATGATATTGTAAAAAGGGCCAAGTAATAATGTAATAGAAGGAAGACGTCATATACACTCTCCAGCTTCAAAAGTACCCTGTAAAGAGAATGAGATTACATTATTCCCTTCATCTCAGATGTTTTCCAAACAGGTAGGCCTATAATTCCCTGAAATCTGAAACAATGTGGATTATGGGAGGTGATATCCCTGTTGTGGAAGGCTGTAGCATATTCCCTCATTTGACCCTTCCTGGCATTCTCTCAGATGACTCTGGAGAGAATTTGGGTTGAGGCATTATACCCGCCTTTCCCATCTCCATCTTGTGCCTTCTCATAGCTTAATTCTGAATCTTCATCTCTGACTTGCATTAAAACCAGAAGCCATCAAACTGAGTTGGATATAATAATGTCTAACTTCATTCCCATAAATTTGAGGACTGTTTCCATAATCAGAACTTATATACTCATTTTGTATATATTACACTTGTAAATCTATTTTGCATTCATTAAAATTTGAAATATATCATTTACTTTCTGATGTGCAAGTGCAACATTCATATTAAGAGTCTCAGCATTGTAAATTCATTTTTGAATTTACTTAAAATAGTTTGTGGACTCAGATATGTCTGCATATAGGACTGTATAGACCTACAGTAAGACTGAAATTAAAAATTTTACATATCAAAATTTATGAAAAATCAGAGTTAACCAGGTTTGTCCAACAAGTTAAACAAAACAAAAACCAATCACATTTTAACTCAGCATGTATATATATATATCCAGAGAGGTAGTTTTTGTTTTTATTTTATTTTGGGGTTGGTTGTGTCTTTTTTATGGTTGACATTTTCTCTTTTCCTGTGCTTCCTATTGTATTATTACAAGAGTAAAATAAGGGTTCTTAGGAAGGGAATGAAAGAATAGTAGTGTCATCATGCAGTCAGTCATTATGACTTGTCTATATTTGAAATAAATAAAAGAATTACTGGGGAAAGTTGCAAAAGGAAGATATAAAAATCAAAGTAGAGGTGGAATAAAGGAAAATAAAACATGTATTTGTTTGTTTATTTGATTGATTGATTTAGAGACCATCCATCTCACTCACAGACTCATATATAAAATTGTAAAGCAAATTATATAGAAGAGGGAATAAAACCAATTATATCATAAGAATAGAATTTCCAGTCAGGGTACATTTCTCTACTAGTGACACAGTGTCTCTTAGAATCATTCAACCACTATTGTGGCACAATGGGGACAGGATATATCTCACTTCAGCCATGGCTTGAATGATACCATGAAGACATTTTAAGACATTAGTGGGAAAATGGCCATTGGTAGGCTTCACAGTGGCTGTTAGATATCCATCAGTGATAAGTAATTATTTTATCTAGATGACATGTTTCTAAACAGGATCATTCTGATGAGCCAATTGTGGAAAGAATGACTATTAAGGAAGACTGTAGCCTCTAAGCATTGTTTGTGAATTCCTAGTTCCTTAATTTATAGAGAGTCTCATATCAGGATAAGCAAGTTAAATCAAAGAGGTGTAACACTCCATATCATAGAACCAGCTCGGAAGCAAGAAACAATTTATTAGAGAAAGAGAGAGAGAGAGGGAGAGAGAGAGAGAGAGATTCTTTAAATATTTTGATTAAATTTTTCATTTTTGTGTTAAGAAATTGCCTGTTGGTTTGCTTCTAATTTTCTGTCATAAGATCTATGACAGTCTTGTCAGAATATGGATCTGTCTTTGCATTTGGGGCAATTGGCAACAATGGAACATTTCTGAAGGAATGTGTATTATGTGTAAGCTGCTACACCAGTTGTGGCTCAACATAAGTTCTGTTTCTCTATCATGGGCTATCTAGTCTACTGTTTTTCCTGATTCTTTTCTCCCGTATTGTTGCTAGCGATAGATAGGTCTCCTAATGCAAAGGCATAACATAATAAAGAAAAAGGACATCAAGATCAATAAAACAAGGAATAACAAATGTAGTAATGGAAAACACCACCTGAAGGGAAGAAGAGTTATTGACACAGGCATGATGATGTCATCACACAAATGCCAAGATGTCCTTGCATCAGCTGTTTTGAAACAAGTTCAAAATCATGGCATTTGCATAATGGCATCAACAAGTGCATTTTCTCATTTTAATGTTATTGCAGTTTGTTGTAGATGCTGCCAGCAGTGATATTATGAATTATAGGAAAGAACCAAGTCACCTGTTATGGCTTCTGACTCTTTTAATCACCAGGTTACTGGCTTCCTTTCCTAATTAAGCTTGTGGATAAATGTAGCTCCTTGGATTCTGCATTTGTGTTAATGATTTACACTGCATGTGGATTTCTGTATGTGAACAGCTGAATATATTTTGCTTTCCCTGGCCTAAACAATCAATAAACTGTTTTGGAAACCCCCTTAAGAGAATACAGTGAACTCTTTCCTCCCTAAGGTGCACATCATGTTTCCAAATGGTCTTCTTTCCCTTAAGCTGTCAAGTTTTCAACGTATTCATTGTTTTTAACAGGGCTGGAAGATATCTGATTTCAAATATTCCATGTTTACACAGAGCAGGGCAACGATATCTCTGTTCGAAATCTGACATTGTAAGAAGCTTATATATTTGGAATTACTCAGATGTCAAATGTTTTCACAACTTTGCTATTTTGGTCATGCCTCAAAGGAAATAAGAGATATTAAAAAAAATAGCAAGAGGAGAAAAGAACAATCTTGAGTTGGAACATTATTTAGAAGACCTGGAGGCTGTCTGTGAGTGAAGAATGCAATATGGATCATAACATTAAACGTTTTAAAATTATCAGTTGGCTCCTTTGTATGTATCAGCTGTTGTTGCATGCTTTTTCAAATGCATTAGTAACACTCATTTATCTTTTGATGCCTTTCCCCATTTATTTAATTATTTACTCATGCATGCTTGCAATGGTAGGATTACCATTCATTGGCACCATTTACAGTGAAACAGTAGTCACAGGTTCATGTATGCTTACTCACTTAAAACCAGATAAGGTTGAAAATAGTCTTCCTGATAGGAAAACACATGTGAATATTGCTCTAAGGAAAAATACTCCAGTTTTTCATATAAAAGCATTATAAAAAGATCTTCTTTACAGTAGTGAGCATTAAGTCAGGAAGTATTAACCAAAGTGTAGCTGGCCTAGCAAGAATCAAAGTACTTGAATTAAAAAAAAATGTACAAGTATTCTGTTTAATTGGTAGGGTAAGTCAGTTCTTTATAAGTGAAATGTGTATTAATTCATTTTTAAGGCTATCTGGCTATGATATATTCTTATAATAAGAAATTAAATTAATGGATAGAATTGACTCATCTATTTAAGATAAGTAATTTGTCTAAGAATCATCCTTACTGCCAGCTATTTGCATTTCATCCATTGTCTTGCAGATTTTAGTGATTTGACAAGTGTTTAAATTTAATTGATTAAACAATTAACTGACAGAAAGGCAGGTAATTAGTAAAAAAAAATCATTTCAGTGACTAAGACAGCTAATATATAAGTTCAGCCAATATTCTTTGTGTGGTCAATTATCTCTCCAGGTTTTGCTGTTTCTATTTTAAAGACTATACAAATGTGCATGGTCCATCGTGACTTCTTGACTTCTACACAGCTACATCATGATTGTGGCTGATCCTAAAAAGCTAAGCAGGCTTGAATTTGATTAGTCAAGTTATACAAACCTCTTAAAGAGCTTCAGTTTGATGAAGCTTCACTCAAACAGCCCCATAAAAGAAGAGGTCCAAATCAAAAAAGAAATTTGCTTGAAGCCACTAACTAAATCAAGTGGCTTCAAAACAATTAACCTTCGTAGCTTTGCAGATTCAAAGACTTTTCTACTGCTTTTAGGGATATCACAATATTACAAATTCAATTCATGTACGGAGAAGGGTGGAATGGAGGATATTAATATGATTAGCCAAACTTTAATCCTCATTTAACTCCCTGCTTATTACAGCTCTGCTGGGATGCCAGGGGTTATGTTATTTTGTGCTTCATTCCCTATTTCAGCATAAAATTCAATTTGCACATCTGGCTTGATCCTGTCAATGCAACTGGAAGTTCAGAACTGGGCTGGTTCAAATTGCTTGATAATTATTCTCACAGGCCTCAAGACAACATTTTTGGTGCTCCACATGAGGTAGCTAGACAAACTCCTGTTTTTCTGTGCCAGCCTCCTTCTTCACTGCTTGCCAATACCCCCTGGATCTTATTGTGCCTATCTACTTCTGCTTTCTCTGCTAAATAATGACAAAGACCAGGGGTGCCCACACTTCTTTGGCTTGTGAGCTACTTATAAAATGACCAAGTCAAAACGAAACACAAAATTTAGGTCAGCAAGGCTTTTGCATGGCATACCTTTGGATAGTTGGGGCCAGGCCTCACATATGGTTTGGTCCATTTCTTCGGTAGCTGGCAAGCCTTTCCTGAAGGCCTCTATAGCCGATAACAGCTCTGTTATGTTATCAGCTACAGAGGCCTTCAGGAAAGGCTTGCCAGCTGCAGAAGAAATGGACCAAGCTGTGTGTGAGGCTTGGCCCTAACTATCCAAAGGTATGCCATGTGATTTACCCAACCCACCTTTGCGATCAACTGGTAGATTGTGATCGACATATTGGGCACCCCTGACATAGACTGTTGGCAGCAAGCCCCAACCTATACGAAACTGAGTCCTACCATTGAAGAGAGAATTATTTCCAAGGGAACAGTTAAGCATGCCAACAAGTTGTGGCTGCCTCCTAGGAATAAGTGATCAAATAGAGCAGAGATAATATTACCCAGGAGAGCAAATCTGAGATAATTCATTTGAGTCCTGCTCAACATAGGTCAGGTTTTGCCAACATGTCCTGTCCATCTCCCGCTAGTGATACTAGCCTTTTCCAGAAGAAACCCAATTGGCAACTAGCTATGGCAACCCTTCCAGGTACTTTAGAAAATCCAGTGACCAGAAGCAGAAAGTTCACAAGGGGAAGTTAGGGAAAAGATTTTGGAAAATGAATATTTTGATATTTTCTCAAGTGATTCAGTCAGCTTCTTTATAAGTATTTTGCTGGACAAGTTGGGAGCTTTTGTGTTGTCTTTTACTCATCTTTGCTTTCTTTTCTCTAAAAGAGATTGTGGGGGAGTATTTTTTAAAATGTATTGTGGTTAAACCATTGAAGGTATTCATGTGAGGTGTGATAAGATTTATGATCTACTATTCTAGTATATTCATCTCACAGTGCTAAACTTTGCAGCACTTCAGGGACTTTCAAATTTCCCTCATAACTTCTGCACAAATCTTCTTTGTTTTTAAATAAAATACTGACTCTTGAAGTGACATGAATTGAATTGCATGACGCTTGAACACAAATTCAGATAAATTATGTCATTTTGAATTTCAGATCTCCAATTTGAATCAAATCAGGACCGATTCATACATCCCTACTCATGAGAGACACCAGGAAACTCTAAGACTGAAGGCTACACTGGAAAGTTGTAGAAACATCCTGGATGAAAAGAAACTACTACCTTATTGTTCCAAGAATAATACACAAATTAGTTGATAATGAAGCCAATAGAAGTCAAAGTTTACCTTTTGTCATGATTTCTAAAAATCTTAATTCAGAACTTGGAGATTTGGTTACTATCTGCAATCTGTTTTCTTGATATATACCCAGAGTCACATCGGTACTTCCGGGAGGCAGCAAAAAGACCCAAGGAAAACCTATTGAGAATCTAGAATTCTAAGTTACCCTGGAAAGGAATTCTAGAATTCTAAGTTACTCTGGTATATTGTATATTGTATATTGGTGATTATCCGGTCGGTGGATGTGGAAAGAAAGAATTCAAAGTAGGTTGGACTTCAAGGAGTCATGTAAACTTGAGTAAAAGAGAAAGTGAGGTTTTTAAAGGATGTTGCTCTCCAAACAGGACCTGATGATATCTGGTTGTTTTTGTTCCCATACAGATTTCTTGCTGCATAAGATGCCAAATAAGAGAAATAGACAGTTGAGATTGGTAAAATATTCATCAGGATAAGTCAGGCTTGGATCTAGTTCCCAGAAGTTCTTATATAGCTAAAAAAGGTCACAAAAGAGTTGCAAATGTTTCAAACCAATAAATAAAGATGAGTGATAAGTAACAACTCTTGAGTTCACCACAATTTTGCACAATTTTCCATGTTAGAGAACAAGAACTATAGGCCAGAGCAACTAGTAGAGAATTAATAGGTGAATGCAAATCTTCTCTTTGCTTGACAAAACAGAATTCTTCCTTTTTAAAAATCACTATTTGTCAAACTTTCAATTCAGCATGAATTCTGGTAACGCAGGAAATTCCCATGCAGACACACCTTTTGGTTCCAGTGGAGAATAAAACATAATTTCTTCTTGGTTTTGGAAGAATGAGTGATTGTGAAGTTCTGAAACAATGTCTAATTGAAATTTAGTTCCTTTAAGTCATGTGATTTACCAAACTTACCAAGGTGAAGGCAAAGGGAAGTAAAGAAGAAGTAGAAATAGAAAGAAGCTGCTGCTTGCCAATTGTTGTCTAAGCTGCAGGAGCAGTCTCAAAGCTCCACCTGCTGGATACATTGAGGAGATTCTCAAGGTCATGGATTAAAGCTGTGTTGTGTATTCCACCTCTATCTACATAAAAAAAGAGAATGTGGTGTTGGCCATTGAATTCATTAGCATGTGAATATATCAGGTAATAGAATAAGAAAGATAAGCAGTATATGACATTGGCAGGCATGCCATAGTACAAGGGCACTTGCCTAGAAGAAAGCAGCCTCTCTACTAGAGGTTTCCATGGCTCTTTACTTAGCAACTGAATAAGGGAGAGAAGACAGCATGGTGTGGAAAGTCGGTGCTGATGGCGTGTCAAGGCTGACATAAACTAACAAGGACGCTATGCTATATGGGAATTATGGGTATTAAAAGTCCAGATGGCCAATGCAAATTGGGGAAGGGTATGTTTGACATTTATCTGCTAGGTCACTCTGTATATTTAACAGCAATTTTATTCCATATTAATACAAAATAAGGTAGATTACAGGTAAGATTAAGGTAGATGTTTTAGAGTAAGAGATCCTTTCAGTGGGATCCATGGAAAACACAATTTCTGAGTCATTTTAAGATTATATTTGACTGAATGCTGCCGTTATTTACTGACATTAGGAATTCTGACTTGATCAAACTTGCCATAATAAAAGATAAATGATGGTGTAGGCTGACCATTCCCTGGTTGCTGAGTCATCAGGTGAGCAGAGAGATCTGTTGACTGCTTGCTGCTATCCAAATTGCAGCTGTAAAGATGGACTATATGTTCATACCATAATTTCCACAAACAGCTCAGAGCTGCTGAGTTGACTGGGGACTAGACCCCACTTTCATAGATAAGTGACTCCATTCTGGCTGGACCCTGAAGATGGAGATCACAGTAATCAACAGAATTTTTTCCCTTTTTTTAGAAAAAATATGGTATATATGCATATACCAATAATAATGGTTATTTTAGTCTAGAAGTCTTGAGTACAGCCTAGCAGAATAAGATAAATTCTCTGGAATGTTCTTCTTCACCTAAATGTCCTCCATGGGTGCAGGGTTTCAGCTGTTTGCTCATTCCACAACTGGAAATAAAGCAGAAATTCTTGAATTTTTTTTTAAACTAAAGCAAAACTCTCCACCATTGGGACTGACAAATAGTCGTGTCAAATTGCTATCCATTACTCCTCATTACCTAATCTTGCTGGATGCAAGACTGATAAGATCATCTGCAATAATGTAAAACAGTTGTGCCAATTTTGCCCATTGACTTCAGACTATTTGGAAATGACTGGTTTGAGGAAGAGTCATTATATTTGTGCTATTTCACTCTTAGCATGATAATTATCCCTGGCTTCTATGAGAAAATAACTTCTTGAAAGAAAATAAAATTCAAAACCATATCTGGGTCTTCTTGTAAAGGACATTTCTCTTGAGCAATAGCTTGATGCCAACTTATCTCCATAATCAGTCTGGATTTTTAATAAATTTGATTAGAGAACCAGAGTGAATTTGCTTATCCCTTCATACTGTTCTCCCCACTCTTTCCATTTCTTTGAGGAAATATGTATAAGTAAGAAGCAACTGTCTTGAATATGAGTTGTAAAAATAAGGAATGTGCTTTAAATCTAGTCTCCTTGTTAGCTCATAGTGTATGAAATAATTTCTTGTGATTTGACATGCATAGAATGTGATAGAATGAGGACAAGGTCCTTCAAGATCCAACTTGACTGATTATGGCAACTCCATCTTAAACCTACATGAAGTGTGGCACCATCATGTCTGAATTGCCTGAAGTGTTCCTTCCATTCCATTCAGTTCTGCATTCTCAGAGGGAAAGGGCAAATGCCCAGGACTTTTCAAAAACAGAAATTCAATGTTGGGCCTGGCCCAGAGGTCAAGAAATTTTTCAAAATCTGAAGTGACAGTTCTTTCCTGATGGGAGTTAGATGGGAGGTGAGGCATATTTATAGAACGTGTCATAGGTGCTTTAGCAAAATGGCTGCCTTGTCTAAAATGAGAAAGCAAATGTCAGGGTTCCACACCACATCCTCAACGCAATTAAAATCCCAGAGAACAAAATTCCAAAGAATGAAATTTTATTGAAAACATGGTCTTGGTACAACCTGTGGAATCCCGAATCTAAAGCTTCCGGGATTCCAACACCTAAGCAAAACTCAAAGTTCCACCCAATTTTCTCT
>JAEANM010027742.1:0-10490 GCA_017656035.1 Myanophis thanlyinensis
CAGGACTTCCAGCCATGAGGTCCTGATCCTGCTCCACCAATAAAACCATCCTTCCAAGCAGCCTCCATGTTTCCAGTATTTTTTCCCCCACTTGGAACTGAACCACATGGACATTTCTTCTAACACATGCACACAGTTCCATTTGTGCAAGCGGTGGGCACATGTGCCCGCTGGTTGCACAAATGGAGCTTCTTGTGTGCGCTCATCTGCAGTTTCCGTGGCCCAGTTCCAAATGGGCTATGGCTTGGTGCTGGGCTGTAACCCGGGGGATTGGGGACCTCAGTTCTAAAGAATTTATATTTTTTTAGGGAAAAAAAAGACAGAACTATAATAGATATAGCACTGATACAGACTTACATTTATCAGCTCATATTATAGTAGCAATGGTAGTGAGTTTATTCATTAATCATAATTAAATGCATAGACATAGAATAAAATCATAATACAAATTATACTGATAATTTAAAGCAGGGCTATCAAACTCATGGCCCTCAAGCCAGATGTGTCACTTGCTCACACCCCCACACCCCCGGTTTAGCAAAGGGAAAAAAAAGTCCCGATACATCATGTGACACCGCCATGACATGAGTTTGACACCCCTGATTTAAAGGTTTCTTTAAAATAAAAATTAAAACCTTCAGTGCTGAACAAACGTTAAACATTCTCAGTTCTATCATTTTCTAAAGCTTTAACATATTGCTTAGTTTAAACAAAATTTATTTAATTTTATGTACATTTTTAAGATATGCATATTTAGTGATACATATTTTTTCTGTTACTTTCTTTTTTCATACTGTTTTGAAATGATTTGGGGATTTTTATTTATAGTGAAGGAATTATCAGAATACTTTAATACTTTAAACAGCAGGTGGCACAATGGCCAACAGAAGGAAAGACCAGGGTTATGCTTCTAATACAATCACTACTTCTATGCTGCCTTAAAAAATATAGAACAGGACAGAAACAAAGGCAGAGTATTGAACAATATATTAAGCATGTGTTTCAAACAGTGGTTTGAATGAATTACGAACGAAACTGAAATTTGGTTTAAGCTCCATTTGATTTAAGCTCCTTCGTATAATGGATAGAAAAATGCCACAACTCTTTCAAACAAAACCACACTTCTTAGATAATTTATAGGTGAATGGGTATGATTGTTACAACAACAGTATTCTTTCCTTTTTGGCCTTCAGCGAGCGATATGACTAGTTTCCTGTAATTAGGTCAAGTCAGGGAAATGGTAATCGCAGCTTTGTGTTAGCTGGAAGATTTACACACCTAAAGGTATACTTGGCATTAAGCAATGAAATTGAAACCATTTTCTTCAGTGCTCCTTCCTGAAAAGCCATCCCAATCAAAATTCAGGCAATGTCTATTCAATAACATTTGCACAATTTAATCTTGTCAGGAAAAATTTGCATTTTGCGCTTTGGCTGACTAAAAGGCTAATTGCCTTGTTGAATCCTGGCTAATATGGAGGGTTAGTGATGCTACTAACTTTCCAACTTCTACAGCTAGGATCTTTAAAAAAACTGCATTCTCAACAACAATAAAATATTATAGTGAAAAGTTAAATTTCCAGCTTTGTGCTGAAGTTTTTGTACAATTTGAAGAGCGCTTATAAACAAATCCTCCCCAACCCCATCTTTCTGCATTCAGTCAGAGTTGCACTGTTTATGCTTTCTTGTTAAGGTTAAATGAATAAATAAATCAAATTCTCCTCGGAAAACATTTTAAGCTAAATGTTAGGCAAATAGACAGTGTCACAGCTGGGTAGACATCATGTTAAAAACTCATTTAGAAGACACAATGTTGGTTCTTCTCACTTTCCTCTTTTCATAAATCCTTGCTTTATTTAAGGTAATTGGGCTTCCTGGGATAAGTGCTGCCAGCTGTTCTCAGAATAAAAACAATATTCAGGATTTTGACACTGAAAAGTAAAGTGGGAGAACGGTACACACATTGAAATACTAGCCAAAACCCTGATTGTAATCAGTATAAAAAAGATCAGCCCTGAGCATATGTTGCGTATTTTGAAGTATAAGCTAACTTCCATATGTTTCATTGCAGTTGAAAAAATTAAAGCATGTATTTGTTTGCACTTAATAACTGTTGAACAGTATTAAATAACCAAAACAGCAATAATAATCTGTCTTTTAGTTTTATGTTGCATTTGATTTGTGGCTCACTCATAGAATCAGGGCAGTCATTTAAATTAGGGTGATGCAGTATTTCTGATTCAAAGAACAAAAAAGATACAACTCCTCTAATGAATTGTTGTTAGGTTCTCCATAAGCTTCTCTGTATACCCCAGAACATCTTTTCCTCTTCAGATCTGAAGCATTTCATAGCCCTAACATAAGTCATAGTAATAAGAAATAAAGCTCAGCAGCAGGCTATAGAATTCTGATTGGAACATACATTGTATGCATTGCTCTAAAATAATTCTTCCAACCCTAGTGATCACCAAAGCTGTGAATGTTCCCTTCTGAAGCATATTGACGTATCAAATATTAAGCTGCAGCCTAATCAAACTTTCCCTCTTGCACTCAATATTGAAAACAGCTAAGAGGAATTCTGATTAATAATACTAGAAGGAAAGAACAAGTTAACAATACTTCAAATGAATACTTTCAAATAAGGCAGATGTGTACAAACAACATTTAAGGGAATACTTTCAAATAAGGCAGATGTGTATAAACAACATTTAAAAATTAATTTTATAATTAATTTTTAATTATTTTTAACTGTAATTTTTTAAATCTCAGCTAATTTAATTGTTTTATACTGGTTTTTAAATTGTGTTTATCTATTTTTACTTGCTGTGAACCACCCCGAGTCCTTAGGGAGATGGGGCGAGATATAAATTTAAATAAATAAAAAAATTAAGATATCAGACTCTAGCCCAGTTCTTCAGAGAGTACAGCACAGCCGTCTTTTGGGGGCTCCATCTGATCCCAGCTTTGAGAACTGACATCCATGTCCGCAGTGTAAGAACTAATCTCCACAATCAAGCCAACGAAGCATCATTTGGGATGGATGCATAAGTAATGGTCCCTTCTTCAGTTTCAGTGTTAAAAACAATGCAACGTGATAAGTGAAGAAGTAACAATAGTTCTAGGTAGATTATAGATGGCTTCCTTTTATGTTTATATATTTAGTACTGTTGGAGGCAGTTGTTGGTTGAATCAGAGATTGCTAGTGTTGGCCCGGGGACTGATACGGGCTCAAACCTCTACTCAACTAAGAAACTCAGTGGGCAATTCCTATCTCTCGGCTTACCTTATTTACAGTATCCCAGTCTTTTCTGGAGAAAGCTTCAGCTTTGTTTGTCTTCAGACACCTACTTAAGTTTTCTACCATCTGTATGAGCGTACTTGAAGGAAAAAGAGGGGAAACAAAATTTGTGTGCCCTAACCACAGATCATCAGCTCAAATTCCATGCGGTGTCCCAGAGGTTCATATAGATTTCAGTAATGAGGTTCCTGAAGTATCTCACCTTTTATTGGCTCCAAGGAAAACAAAAGTCTTCCATACAGTGTGGACTCTAATACAGACGAGAGCCATGATCATCCCACTGTAGAACTATTGAAAAAAAAATTAATCAAGAATATAAAAGTTAATAAACATCCGAGCAAATTTAAATCCATTGCACTCCATGCAAGTTTTCTTCCAAGGCATTTCATTCCCCACCCAGATTGGAATGAAGATCAGATTTAAAGTTATCCAAATTTAAAAATAAACTGATTTAAAACAACCCCTTTTAAAGAACTGAGCAAAGCAATAAAACAAGTAAGAAGAATTCTGATTGTTTGCCATTAACCCTTGTTTTTTGTAAAGCAGAGAACTCATAATTATTTGCTACTGGATGTTCCTGACACTCGAGAACAGCTAGTCCATTATCGGAATGCAGCAGAAACAGCCAGCAGTGAGCTTGCCGCACTCCTAGTGAAGTACGAATGCGCTCAAGCAGAGGTATGTTTTGAAACAAATGTTTTCCCCTGCACGAAAACATTTGTAACTAACAGAGTATGTTTACTGCATGGTAAGTACCATTCAATGCTTAATTAAAGCTCTATACTTTGGTACAGTGCTTATGCATTTTAACTATTACATTTAGCTATTGCCTATGTTTAGAGGTTCTTTTTAAAACTTCCAAATTTCCCATTAGGCATTCTAGAATAATAGATTTGTGAAGATCCAAAAGGTCAGCTAATCTATTCCCTTTGCTTGGTACAGGATCTTTTAAAATATTTTTGGGCAAGTGACTGTCCAGCCTTTCTCTATTCATCCCACTCTCCAATGAAAGGATTTGTATCACTTCATGAAGCAACCTATTCCACAATTTCTTAAGTAACCAGCCTGTCTATAGTCTCAAACCATTGGTCATAGATCTATCTATATTAACCTAACACTTAACAGGGTTTTAAATTTTTTAATTGAATTATTTAAAATTTTAAATTTTTAACTCTTATAATCTGGGCCATTGATTTAATCTTTTTAATTATATTTTTAACTTTTCTATGTGTCTTGTTTTTAAATGGCTGTGCACCACCCCAAGTTCTTTGGGAGGGGGGGGGGGCGGTATAATTTTTTTTGTAAATAAAATAAAATAAATAAATATCCTCCAAAATATTCCTCTTTTTATATGTCAGTCTTTTAGATATTTGAAGACTTTCCTTCTTTCCCTTTATCCTCTTCTGCAGGCTTAAAAAAAAGTCCAGTTGTACAGGAATGGGTTTTCAATTCTTCACCATCTTGGTTGCTCCCTTCTAAATTTGCTCCATGACCCTTTTAGATGTTGCAGTTCCCAAAACTGGACAGTTCCACATGGAGTCTGATCAGCATAGACTAGTATGGGACAGCTACTTCTTGTTCCTCTATCATAATAGTCCACTGATTTCCTCCTTCTCATAAGAGTTTGAATTTGACTTGTGTGACACTCAGAAATATCTTGCAAGTTCCTGGATCTGTGAAGTTTATAGTTCCCTTCCCTTCTTTGCTTCTTATATATACTTTATAAACTGCTTTAATAATGAGATGGGCAGCATATATATTTAATAAATATCTGCCTACTGTGAGCTACAGATTTGCTATGGGTCTTTCTTTGGTAGATCGCCAGTACTCAAAGAAAATGACAGTGTTTCGGCAGGTGCAGCCAACACGTTTTGCTACTAATAAAGGGCACGCAGCTAAACAAGTGTTGCATATTAGGATTGTTTTATTTACCTGGTTTTACTAATGAACACTAAGTACATTTTAAAAAACATATAGTTGTGATTGCTTGATTTCAAAAATGAATAGGATGATCTCAAAATCTTGTGGGTAGAACCAAATTAATATTATTTGTGCTTACATGTGTTACTGAATATTCTATCTGGAATATTTCTGAGATTTCTGGCTGGACAGAAAGATACCCTGATCTGAAAAAAAGTACCGCAGCCATTAAAACAGTATTTTAAAGCATTCATAGAAATGAATTCTGCATTCTCAGTTATCCGCTTAAAACAAGTTTCCAGTCCTTCAAACTGAACCAAAAGCTTTACAGTATAATTGTGACATCTGAGCTGGCCCTTACTTTCAGATGTATTTGTTCTGGTTTGGATTGTTAGTACAGTTTCAGCAGTGACTCTTCTTCCATTTGGTCCTTTTCTGATAGACAAACCTTGTAATGTTCTTGTGCCACAGTGCAATGTTATGGAAGGAGTGTCTTCACAACTTCTCTTGGCCTTATACCTAGATACATGGAACCATAGCCTAACAGAGGGAGACGTTAATGTGTCCATCATGTTGAGGAATGGAATTCTAGCCACCACAAAAGTAATACTGAATAAGAAAAGAGTTCTGAAGTTTCTTAAGAGATTTAGACTATTTCTGAAAGAAAAAAAAAACAAGTGCTGCCAAGTGCTGTTGTTTGTGTGATATTTGTCTGTGTGAATATATTGAACATTATATTAATTCCTAGGTTTACTGCATGACTCATTAATTGTGAATTATGTATGCAGCTGTTCTTGCCAGACTCTTAATTCATTTAATTAATGTGAGAGTCAAAAGCAATTTTCTTTTTTATTGCATTCTGTTAATAGTTCCCAAAATTTCAAAGAGAAAATGTAACATTTCAACATAAGGCAAATGTTTATTATTTGTTTTCAAGCTTTTCAAACTCCCACCTTTGCCAATTCTGTTAATTTCTGTAAACAGTTTATTAATTTATTGCCCAGAATAATGTTTAATTGTTTATGTGGTGTCCCAAAGGTGCTTTTTCAGGAGGCAACTGAAAATCTTGTTTTCTATTTTGAAGACGGTTTGCTTCTCATCCAAGAAGCTTCTTCAGCTCTGACAGGATAGTGGAGAATTGGAAGGATTTATATCCCTTGTAGACATCTGGTAATTTTCATCCTTTTAGAGCAGGGGTGTCAGACTCAAGGCCCAGGGGATGAATCCATGGGGCTGCCCTGGAAGCAGTGAAGGACTGGCCTGCGGTGCCTCTGCCAGTGAAATCAGAGCTCGGGGGTAGCTGCGTGCAGCCCTCTTGAGCTCTGTTTTCACTGGCAGAGAGTTTCAGGAGGCCATTGCAGTCGAAAATGGAGCTCAGGAGCCCACTTTCACTGGCAGAGCACTCAGGCCACCACAGGCACCCCCAACACGAGTGACATCAAGCTAGCCACATCCACCCCGTCTCTCCAAGGTCAAACATAACCCTGATGTGGCCCTCAGTGAAATCGAGTTTGACACCCCTGTTTTAAAGGGTCCTGGAAGCACTTGGAGGTTTATCTTGTGTCCACAGGGTCACCTAAGAAGTGCTCCTGGTTCCTGTAGTCTGCAATTTTTTTCCTCTGGAAATCCATTCCCACACCATTTGAAGGATGTTCATCCCAAATTGCATAGCTAAAAGTCTGTAGAGTTTTGCTTGGTGAATCAAAAAGCACCTTTGGGGACAACCATGACTGGATGACTGAGAATCTCTACAGGAAGATGGCGAAGGTCAGCTGGGTATGGCAGACTCTGTGGAGTCTGCCATACCCAGGGCAATAGGGCAATAGGGTAGCTGGGGTTTTGTACTGTGGTGCTGGAATGGCTGACCATGGTATGGTGACACTCCTCAGCAGTGGTGCTGGCTGCACTGTGACTAAAGCAGAGGTGAAGACAATTTGTTTTTACCTATTTCCCAAAAGTTACGATGGCTTTCTCTTCCTGATTCTTATCCATCTTAATTATTTAATTAATTGATTTACCACCCATTTCCAAAGTTTATAATGATTAACAATAAAAAATAATATTAAAACAATCACTCCCAACAAAAAAAAACCCTCACTCCCCCCCAATTATAATAAATTCTAACAATCATGAAACAAAAAATGAAAGCTTATGTGCTCCAACGCATTCTGGCATTCATAATATGCTTTTCTTTGGACCCAGATTTTGTGGGAGCTTTGGGAATATGAATCCTGAAAAAGACTTTTAAAATTTGAGTAGATCCACAAAGAAGACAGCCCATATAACTTAGTTTTCTATCAGAATCTATCTAATATGAAGAGCTACCTTTATAAGAAAACAGTTATTCAGATTGCTTGTTCTTCTACTATATATTATCTATTCAGCCTGATAGTTGAATTAATATAATTCTTAATCAGCCTTTATCTAATTAATTTTAACTAGATTTTAACTGTTATATCTGTATCTTTTATCTGGCTGTGCACCATCCTGAGTCCCTTGGGAGAAGGGGTGGTATATAAATTGTGAAAAATAAATAAATAAAACAAATAGTTGTGCTCTTTAATCACATATGAAATATTTAAAGTAAGTGAAAATTCAGTTGCTTGAGTAATACATGGGATGCATGTATTGCAGTGCTATTAAATCTGTCTTTGCAAGCAGGGTACAATCAAGTAATATTTTTAACCCTGTTATATTTTATTACCTATTTTTATTTATAGATTCTAGATCTTAAATCTAGAATAGCCTCACAGGAAGTATCCATACAAGAATTCAAAGCTGAAGTTGGGGGCTATAAGGAGAATGATGCTCGCCAGTCTTCTCTCCTTTCTTCCATGCAACACAAATTCCAAGAACTTGAGAAGGAATCAGGCACAATTGCCCTTTCCAAACAGCAAGCAGAGCTAAAATCACAGGCTATTCTCCAGGAGAACTTGGAGCTAAAGGACAAAATCCATGAACAAGAAGAGCAGATCAGGTAAGAACAGCAGAAAACGCTACCATATTTTTTCATATAAAATAATTGCCACTGAGCAGAAGAAAACATTACTTTTTATGATTGTTAAGTGAGGGTGTGGGGCTGAAATAGTTGAGTTCCTTTTTATTAAAAAAAATAAGCACTAAGTGTGAATGTTTCTACTTTTTTAAAATAAATTGGAAGTGTGTGTGTGTGTGTGTGTGTGTGTGTAGAGGTTTGTAGGTACGATACCATTTAAACGTTCTTCTGAGAAAGTATTGCATGTATTTTATATTTGTAACTCCTCAAGTCCTCAGAATCACACAAGAGAAATTTTAGCTAAATGAAACAAACTGAAACTTGAGTTTTAACCCAGGTCATAATAAAAAAAAATCCAAAACATTTGAATTTTCTTTGTTTCTCTGATGGCAGTGGGAGATATCTCATTACTGAGGAAAGGAAGTATTTTATTGTGATATAAAAGTCTTTCTCAAGGCACTGTATGTTGTGTCACGAGCACCTGTTTAGTATTAGTTACATTTCTGATGTAAGTTACAAGTTTTAGGTTTGGAGACTTTTATTTAACTTTTTTGGATCATGAATACTCTCCTATTGTCCTGTTCTCAGGGCTTTTAAAATGGAAAATTTGGAACGATTTACAGTCATGAGAAACCTAGATGGAGGTGGAGAATAAAAAGGGATTTGGGGAGACTGGGGAACTCCCATTTCCTCATTGCTGTGTTGAGGTCAGTGTGTAACTGACTCCTCCTTGCAGTGGTTCGGTCTTTTCTCACACCTCATTAATCTGTGTGCTTGAGAATCCCATAGAGGGCATTTTAATTTTTTGGAATGACACCTGCCTCTGCAGCAGACAGTAGTGTCTATTCCACGCTGGCTGAGGAGTTCTTGAAGTCAAAGTCCACAACTTAAAGTTGCCAACTGTTTGAGAAATACTGCTCCAGCAATGCAATCTTGCCTCTCTAAAATTATCAAAATTATCCTGAATGATCCTACCTATTGGAGAAAATTGTTGGCTCGTGAACTTGTAAGAATAGCATTTGATTCTTCTGTTGTTTCCTTTTTTTTTTAACTTAGTGTCCTCTCTTCTCTCTCTCTAACGCATCCATTTAGGGGACTAAGTATCTCACAAAAAGATGGCCTGATGTGCTATTCCTCCTCTGTCTAATTAGAGACTGGGGTTTGATTATGCTATGCAGAGAAACAATTCCAGTCAAAGCAGCTGCTTTCATTCCTTAGTGAAATGGGCAGTTATTTCAGCAGTGACCTTATAGAGCAGGAGTGTCAAACTCAAGGCTTGGGGGCCAGATCTGGCTTGTGGGTGCTTAGATCTGCCTCGCAGGGCTATCCAGGAAACAGTGAAGAACTGGTCCACAGTGCCTCTGCCAGCAAAAATAGGTTGCTGAGCTCCTGCAACCCTCTGGGCCCTCCCAAGCTCCGTTTTTGCTGGCAGAGGGTTGCAGGAGGCCATCGAGGCAAAAACAGAGCTGGCAGATTGCTTGGGCCGCCACAGGCACCCCCAACATGAGTGACATTGAGCTGGCCATGCCCACCCAGGCCACACCCACCCCGGCCCCCTGAGGAAAAAACACAACCTTGATGCGGCCTTCAATGAAATCGAGTTTGACACTCCTGCTATAGAGGAAGTGATTTTTTTCTTCTTGAACCTGGGAGAACACCAAACTACTTTTATCCTCCCCTTCCCAGTCAGGGTAGTTATTGGATATGAAATCACATCTTGTTAATTCTTGCAGACCTGATTGACCATGGTGAGATCAGTAAGGACAGCACATATAACACCGTTGTTGCACGAACTGCATCAGTTACCAGTTTGCTTCCCAGTCTAACTCAAGGTGTTGGTTATTACCATTAAGGCTCTACATGGCCTGAGTCCAGGTATCTGAGGAACCATCTCACCCCAATGAGACTAGTCCACCCCACACACATCAGCAGAAGAGGCCAACTATGGATCCCATCTGCTAAGGAATTCTGGCAGGCAGGGTCAAGGAGAAAAGCCTTTTCTGATGTGGCCCCATCCCTGTGGAACACCCTACCACTAGAGCTGAAAACTGCTCCCACCTTTTGGGTCATCCAGAAGGGTATTAAAACTTGGTTTTGCCAATTGGTTTTGGGTTCTGGTGGGGATGTTGACCACTGCAAGAGGTTGATAGGGTAAGAAGACCTCATCCCTGTGCCATCTGTTTCTTACTCCTGGTTTCTTTTTTATAATTTTAAATTTTGATTATAATAAATTGTTAATCTGTAAGTCACCTAGAGGCATAGGGCAGATGGGCGGCAT
>JAEANM010027743.1:0-10490 GCA_017656035.1 Myanophis thanlyinensis
TCTATCTATCCCTCCCCGGTATTTCCTGTGGTTAGGAATTTGTTGATAAGTCTTGAGATGTATTCTGTGTTTCTATATTTTGTGTGGTTGCACCGATGGAGATTCATTCAATTTCACTGCACACATGTTGTGCATTGACAATAAAGGTTTGAATTGAATTGAATCATATAAAATTTTGTAGCTTTCTAAAATCATCCGGCTAGCTTTGTGGTTAAGGCAGGACCAGAGCTCACAGGCTTAACCACTACACCAAAGTGGTTCTCGTTTTGCATAAAATTATTTTTTAAAAATAGTTGCTTGGACTTCAGAGCATATCTATAACCCCCAGCTTGCATCATCAACACAACACACACACACACACAGAATTCCTAGCCAGCTGTTTTATAGGATCAGATGCCTCTGCACTGATTCCCTGACTCATTGGATTGGTACTCTCATTTGGCAGTGTTTGTCATTTTGCATAGTTGCATTCCAACTGATGTAGTCTTTTGATAGTGTTAGAAGAAATATCGAAGTCCAGGTCCCAGCTGGGAATAAAATGGAGGGTGGTTGGAAAGAAAGATTTTGATTATTGGTGAAGAGAACCAACATACACACAGTGTGCAGTTCTGGGACAGCTGACAAAATGGAGTTTGAGAGTGGGTCGGTATTTTTATACCTTCTTGTTTCCTATAGGGTCATGTCTGGCTCTATAGGCAAAAGAGGAAATGCAAATCCTAGGCATCAGTTTGAGCTAATCTTGTCTTGCCTAATTACTTATCTGGAGTTTCTGTCTGACCCATTCTTTCTGAATGGATTACCAAATCTGCATTTCCAAAAGCTGGCCTCTTTAATTTCTGTTTGGGGCAGGGAGACTGGTGCTGGTTTCTGCAACCCTTAACATTTCCCCCTATTTCTCCTTTAGGAGAAATATTCTATCCTGCCCTTTTAATATTCCCCCAAGTATTTCATTCCCTAGGAGCGTGGGTGGGTGCTGACTTTCTTCAATAGTGTGGGGTATCATTGCTGAAGCCCATCTCACATGAATCCTTGTTTAACACCCTGGGATTTTATAATGTCTCTCATCTACTTGCTGTCTAGGTATTTTTTGTCTATTTCTTTTTCTGATATTCTATGATCCTCCTTGTGGGATTGCCAAGTTAGTTAGTTAGTTGGTTCATAGAATTTATATGGCTCCCTTCTCACTTTCAGTGACTCTTTCAATGACTCACTTTCAGTGAACCCCCCCCCCCCCACATATACAAAGAGTAAAAACAATAACCCCTTACCTCTCCAGAGACTTATTGATCTCTGTTTCTATCTGCTAACAGTCTTTGGTTATATTTTTTGGGCAAATGGATTGGAGTCATTATAGAATAAGACAGAATATACATGGAACAGGGAAATACACAAATGAAACCTGTGATTAATTCTGAAGATGACTCAGCCTCCAGAGAGCGTTTGCAACATCAAATAAGACTGGAATCTTTAGCAGTATCCCTTTGGATGTATCCATCCAATCAATAGGTTTGAAAAACCAAGAAGTCAAGAGATTGTTCAGTGCTTGAATGCTAAAAGTGCATTGTCATTCTGTACCTCTAAATATGCAACTAAAAGCTCAAAAGAAAAGTTGAAAACTTCATATACTGTTGATGTGTTTGCCTGAACATTTGTATTGCTTATATGTCTTTTTTTTCTCCAAAGAATTGAAAGTGTCAAATTCTCTTCCCTATTTTTCACCCACAACAATTCAGCAGAATAGCTTAATGTGAGAGATAGCAATAGCAATAGCACTTAGACTTATATATCACTTCACAGTGCTTTACAGCCCTCTCCAAGTGGTTTACAGAGTCAGCATATTGCCCCCAACAATCTGAGTCCCCATTTTACTGACCTCAGAAGGATGGAGAAAGGCTGAGTCAACCTTGAACTGGTCAGAATCAAACTCCTGGGAGTGAGCTGAATTAGCCTGCAATACTGCTTTCTAGCCACTGCGCCACCACGGTTCCTTGATGCTGACTGGCTCACAGTTTTAGAGTTGCTCTACATGGCTTGGTTAAATTCCTCTCTGCTGATTCTTGAACTGACAGAAAACCATACGTCTGATTCCTTTCCTGCTTCTTGTGGTTGTGTTTAGGGTTCCAGTGAAATGGTGGTATCAGGATTTAGGGTCTGCAGAATACAATAAACAAAACAGGATTCAGAACACAATAAACAAAACCTCTGGCTTGGCTGTCTTTCCCTCTTTCTTAATAGGATCTGCTAGCAGGAAGCCATCCACCATCACAATGTTAAGTGACAGTTTTGACAGACGGGTAGACTTAAAGATTTAGCTATCTCTTGGGATGAAGCAGCTAGCCCACGGAGAATGGTTCTCTACTGTGTGTCACCATTTCAAACACCATGGATTCAGGGTTTTTATTTCTTGAAGTTTGACTGAGACAGAGCTGACATTCACTCTCCCACAGCTGTCTTGTGCCCCAAGTAAGTTGCCAGACAGTTGATAACCCCTTGACTATGAAGTTCCCTTACTCTGTCATTCAGTAGTTCGGGACTCTGGACAGCTGCAGGTATCATGCAGACAGTAGCTGTCTTATTCTTACTCCCAGAGTAGGGAACTGCCCAGCATCATCCCATCATCCCAAAGTGACTGGCCAGAGTCAGGTTTATGCCACCCTCTCTGGGCCACCTGACTGCTGTTAACAACCTGGACTGAAAGGCAGGGCAGATTATCCTTGCCATTAAGCTGCCACTACTTGCTGTTTATAGTTTTAAAAGTTTTCAACAGAACTGAAACTTGTCTCTATCAAGGGGACAGGATGACAGCGATGTCATGAGGACACAGCAGAATAAAGAGGCTGCCAAGACATGTTCCTACTGTGCCAGATGGGGAAAGGTCCCTCGGAACTTTTATGTCTATTGAGCTTAAGATTCCGCCAGTCATAAACACTCCAAGCCAAACAGTTTTATAGTTGATCAATATTTCAAGCCCTGGATAGATATTGCTGCATTGTCTAATCATTAAAGTAATCCTGTAAGGGAGGTATGAATTAATTTCATTTTATTGCACATTAGGGAGAGAAGGAGGGCTTTGTAAAGACTTTATGCTCAAGGTGAGACTTGGACTGGGGCTATCATTGAGTCTCTTAACTATACTTGCTACTGTTAATCATGAATAATCATACTAAGCAAAGTTATTCACATTTTCTTCATTTTCTTGTAATGCTTTTATCTATTTATTGGTAATGGCTGAGATCTAATGAAACTTTTAATCGCTGTTTTATGTAGGATCCTTATTTAAAAAACAATAGCAACATAAGTCCTCCGTCTCTGAGTGGGCGAAAAAAGGCTTCAGTTGAATGTCAACAACCTTGGAAAGGAAAAGAGGCAGAGAATGAATATCCCTGGAAACGTTTGCTCTTTCTTCCCTTGTTTCATCTGATGGTTAAAAAGTGATGGTTATTCATTAAGTTGACCTGATGGAAAAACATCCTTTGATATTGGATTTCTGTTTTTCAATATAGAATCCTCAAAGCAGATATTTTTTAGTTGATCTGCTGAAATTTTCCAATTTACTTTCTGGCAATTAACATTTGAGAAAAGACTGCTTTTGTAACTCAAGGTAGACTTCTATTTAACTTTTTCCAGAAAGCTGCTGTAATTTATCTTCAGGATAAGTTAGCGGAAAAATGTATTTGTTATCAAAGAACTCATTCCCAGGATCTTCCTCAGAAACAAAAGATCTCTCCAATGCTAGAGGTCAAGGTTAACGGAATTTGTGGCTATGACTGAGTAAGATCAAATCATGTGAATTTAAAAACCTTTCAGTTTTTTTTTACATCACCAATACAGAAAGTTGTCAGCTCCTTTTTAAACATTTTTGACAGGTCCATTAGACTCAGAAAAAGTGTTTCTGATGAATTAGGTTCATTCTTAAATTATAAGAAGTATATTTCATACATTTTAGAGACTGAACCCATTGTTTTTCCAAAATTGGATATTCTCATTCTTCCTTTCACAAATTTTAATATAGGTTATGCTAGCTTTTATTGCATTTTTAATACCATATAACAATGTTGTCAAACTCAAGGCCCAGGGGCTGGATCCGGCTCATAGGGTACTTAGATCTGGCCCTCAAGGCTGTCCTGGAAACAGTGAAAGACCAGCCTGTGGAGCTCCGTTTTCACTGCCAGAGGGTTGCAGGAGGCCATTGCAGCCGAAAATGGAGCTTGGGAGCCCGTTTTCTGTGGCAAAGCATTCGGACCACCATAGGTGCCCCCGACACGAGTGACGTCAAGATGGCTATGCCCATCCTGGCCACACCCACCACAGCCCCCCAAGATCAAATACAACCCTGATGTGGCCCTCAATGAAATCGAATTTGACACCCTTGCCATATAACATTAAGTTACTAGTTTCCATTCAGCACAATCTCTCTTAAAAAGGTAAAAATTGTGAGCATCACATACACTGCTAAAACATCTAGATTAGCTGCTCATAATCATTTGGACACCAGGGACCAGTGCTATGGAGAGAGATTTTTCCAGGGACCGGAAGGGGCATGGTTTTGTATGCTGCCTACATCCTGTGGATGGGGTTTCGCTTGTTTGCGTGGACTGATTTCTGGCATGCTGTGGATTGGTGCCGGTCCATGGACTGGGGATTAAGGACCCCTATTCTAGACCATATTGTTTAGTTGTATACTTTTATTTAGTAACATATGTTGCAGTTATACATATGCCTGTATATTGAAGGCAAGTCGAACTCAGGGGACAATCTTTCAAAAATTTTAAAGGTGCCATTAAAAATCAACTGATTTAAAGCATTAATCCCTTGTTTAGCCCAAGCTCTCCAATAAAACATCTCCACTATTTTCAGGTTTGGGTTACTTCACTTCTAATGTGATTCAGAATCAAATTGTAGCTGCTTATCTATTTCTAGCCAAGCAGACCTTGCAAGTTTCAAAAATCCTAGTTAAGCTATTTGGTCCCTAACACATGCTAGGATTTCAAAATAGTTACCTAGCTGCTTTCCAAACAGAGTCAGGGGAAAAAGGGGAAAAAGCATAATAAGTCTCATTCCAGAAAAATGTAGGTATTAAGAGAAAAGCTCTTTGAGATAGCTGAAAATCTGGATTAAAGATTAAAGCCAACATCCTAATAAGGTTGCCAGAGTTTGGTCAAATATTTTCTAGGGACTTAATCCTACCATAAAAACAATTCATTTGTCAATCCAAAAGCAATTAACATAGGAATCTCTCTTAGGATATACAGTAATCGTAATATAATAATTGCGGTGATAGAATTTTCAGTCAAAAGGATTGTATCTAAATTTATTGTAAACTAGTGTTGAGTACAATGGTATTGTGTACATGTGGACAAATCTGTACAGAAAAACACAATTTATGGTTTTACTAGACAAAATGAGCAGCTTATTTCATTTTATAATTTGAATCTCAGATTTATAATCTCATGGTAGTGAGATCAGGATTGGCAACAATGATTTGAATGTTAGTGGCACTTTTAGATAAGTGAGTTATTAAGGTTTGTATCTTATGGATATCTGGAAGTCTAGCTCTTTATCAAAGATTGTGTATTCTTTAGTACACAAGATTTATGGAAGTGGGATAGGGGACGCTATAGTCATGATTCTGAATTATGTTGTTTGAGGAGCAACCCTACCCAAATGCAAAGGAAGGCCATCACCTCCAGCACAAATTCCAAGATCAGAGAAATGTGTGCTACCCAACCTTCCTTCTGTACCACCATTTGCTTAGAGATACTGTACAACCGAGCTGTTTCGTAGTCTTTTCTTCCTAAATTCCATTGAAATAATGTGGGTTCCACCAAGACAGAAACAAAAAGCCTGCTTTTTCTAAGAAGATTGTGTATATCATATGTTATTACTGAACTTACGATTCGTTGTTGAAACATACAGAATTTGCAACAATACTATTGAAAATATTGCTTTGACAGCATAATGCAAAGATGAGAAATAATTTATTCAGAGATGGATTTATTCACACTTTTTTTTGCGAGAAACTTGGTATTTGTCTTTCACTGACCAGCATCTTAATCAAAAGAAAACCAAAACTCTGTTTACTCCAGTGCAACAAAGTTTGTGTGTCTCAGTCAAAAGAATATCACTGAATTTACAGCCCTGCTTAACAACTTCCTAAACTCAAGTTTATATCATCTATAGCATCTTAACAACCTCTTAAACTCAAGTTTATATCATTTATAGCATCTTTATATAGATAAGCTTGCCAGCCATTCAAAAATTAGTGGCTCTAGTCTAGAGAGTAAAGCAGATGATGCAGACTTTGTTGTCTGGGTAAAGAGGATGATGTTTGTTTGTTTTTTAGTCCAAAACAGCCAGATAAGATTCAGAAGGAACTCAGGCGAACACCTGCCTAATTCACTGAACTGTAAGAAAGAGGAGATACAGCATAACCAGACTCGGAGGTTCCCCTTATTAAAGCCAATCTCAACAATAGTTGCTTTAGCCTTCTGGTGGAGTTGATTTTCTGGTCTGGACTGTCTAGTGCAGTGTTTCTCAACCTTGGCAACTTTAAGATGTTTGCTGGCTGGGGAATTCTGGGAGTTGAAGTCCAAACATCTTAAAGTCTCCAAGGTTGAGAAACACTGGCCTAGTGGGATTAGGCAGGGAAGAACGTCCTGTCCTGCCCACTCTAATATCAACATGGCCATAACAAAAAGACAACTTGTTTCGGTTGAAGTCTGTTTGTTCTGCCTTCTTCTCTCTGTCCCCTTCTCCCTTTCCCTTAACAAGTTTCACGAGAACTGATCATCCAGGACCTTTACCCTTAGTTGGGAAATGCTACAATAGAGGATGCTGTCTAATAATGCTTAGCTTCAACATTTAGTAGTACTGAGGAGAGATTTGGTTGTCTTTCCAGTTGGCTTTGAAACATATTTTAAAAAAAAAATATCAGATGCAAATTGCCTCTAAAAGACAATGAGAATGAGCTGGCAGCAAATAATAATAAGAAAAGAAGAAGAAGAATGAGAAAATTGTCTTCCAGTTTTTACTTCAAAATCACTCCCCTGAAATTTTGCTCAGGCAGCTATGCTGCATGGGAACCATAGGGATTCTGTGTTGGGATTTTTTCCCCTATATGTGTGAAAACCAGTTCAGAGAGAACAGTTTTGAAGATTGGAAGTGGAGGAATGAAAGAAACATCTTTCTAAGCAGCCTTCAGATACAGGTAGAGCTTTGGGGCTGTTTACTCTTGAGTTCTTTTATTTTCAAATGATAGAAAGAATGTAGTTATCATTTATCTCAGCAATGTGACTCCATTTTTAATATTCAAAAACTGCTCTGAGAAAATCCTGCTTTTTGGGGGGAGGGGAATTCCTCATGCTTTCTTAGGAGGGCCTACTTAAACTATTAAATCTAAAATATTTATGCTGGTAATTTCTACTCATGTCATAGTAAGGGGCAACCACCAACCAACCTCAGCTGATCTTGGAAAGGTGAGGCAGAGTCATATTTGATTAGTGGTTGGGTGGGAAGCCACTAAGGCCAGCGTTTCTCAACGTTGGCAATTTTAAGATATGTGGACTCCCAAGAACTCCTAGCCAGCTGTGTTATGCTGGCTGAAGAATTCTGGGAATTGAAATCCATACATGTTAAAAAGTTGTCAAGGTTGAGAAATACTGCACTGGCAATTGTTGGTAGATGGATTGGATAGTTGCAAAGTCATCCCAGGAAATGGCAATGGGAAACTACATCTACTATAGCCATGGGATTTGCCTACATATGTGAAAAGAATTGAATTTGACTTGGAGATGTGATCCTACTTTAGATTTTGTCTGTCACTATAAATAAAGCAGGAGCCTCCTGTGTTGCTTCTTTCTTTCTTTCTTTCTTTCTTTTTCTTCTTCGTTTTAGGAATTAAAATAAGTTTGATCTGAAACAATATTATTACTTTATGGATTCTCCAATGGGGAAAATACCATGATGGATATGAGATATGTGCATACAATTTGTGTTCCTCTTTATTTTTTAAAAAATTAGAACAAATAGCATGGATTTCAAAAAGGATAATTCAAGAATGAGAATGTCACCCATTCTAAAAGGATTAATATTCTTGATTGTGCTAGCCTAGGATTCTTAGAATTGGAGCCAGCTCCTCCTCTTATCTAAAAAATGGCAACCTGTTTTTCGGTTTATTGAAAACCTTAACAGAGAAGTTACCTCAGTCTGAAGGCTACATTATTTGAAAGCTGTTGTTCAGCCTGAAATATATCTTGGAGAGTTAGAAACATATTAATGGCCTCTAGGAGTTCTCAGAACATTATACTGTGGAGACAAGAATATCAATAAAGTAATGCAGGGGGAAAATGGATTGGGCCTGTTCTTATCTCTCCTGAGACACTGCCATATATTGTCTACATACAAAGAAAAGGAATGTTGTTGTGTATCAGCAAGAAGTGTCTAAGCTTATTATGAATCACATTTGTTACAACATGAACGCAGAATGGACTTTTATGTTAGCCTCCAGCAATTTCACTTGTGTATTTACATGTGTACCTCAGGGCCACATGTGACAAACATGTTTCTAAGTTTCATTTACAGCTTCCTTTGATGTGGTGTGGACCAAGCAAATTTAAGTAAGAAGCTTATTGTTTTTGTTCCCTGCAAACAGTTTATAACTGCATATTCCATTTAACTCTTCTCTTCTGGATCCCTCAATGCTGTCTATTGAAATACTTTGCAAAGAAGGTGTCTGCATGCTGGTGTAACATTTACATATTAGGACTGTTGGGATTGGGCTATACATATTATAGCTTTGGGCTCAGAAAGAGCTAAGACTTGTGACAAATGTCAAAAATAATTTAAAAAATGCTTTTTCAAAAGGTTGGTCCTCTAGTGGGAGAATATGACAAGTAGGTGATGGGCAGCAGGGAGAAAGCAGAACTGCTTAAATACTTTCTTTTCTTTTTGCATCTATCTTTACACAAAAAGAAAAAATAACCTTCAAAAAGAATACCTTTGGGAGACAGAAAAGAAATGCAAGTCAAAATAGATAAGAAATCAACAGAGGGCTAGTATCAAGATCAAGGGAAGTGATAGATCTGCATTATGCTGCAATAGTGAGGCCACATTGAATAATAATCCCTTATTAGTCGTTACAATACAAAAAATGCTGAAGCCCTAGAACAGAAGTGTGAAACTCAAGGCCCGCGGGCCGGATCCAGCCCGCAGGGAGCTTAGATCTGGCCCACAGAGCTGCCCTGCAAACAGCAAAGGACTGGCCTGCAGTGCCTTTGCTAGTGAAAATGGAACTCACCAGGGCCTTATGCGGTCTGAGGTTTTGCTGGCAAAAGATTGCAGGAGGCTGTCGCAGCTGAAAATGGTTGGGTTTTCACAATCCTAAGGCTAGAAATTTGGTGTTAGTGAGTGAAATGCAGATGTCCAATTTTTAGTATATATAGAAGATAGTGTAATTCAAAATGTCAGTTTTGCAGAGTTCTACCTTAATCAGGAAATGGGAGTGGAACAGAACAGAAATGCTAACATCTTCAGAAAGCTTAATTTGTTTTTCTGTTATTTAGTTATTGTCCAAAGCATTTGGGAAATGTTTAATTCTTACTCTACCACTAACACGTCCTATTGCTGGTTTGAAAAGTCAAGGCAATATGGTGCTAAAGATGGTAAAATAAATTTGAAAGACATTTGAATAAATCTAAGTAATTCTTCATAATCTAGTGGGAGAGTCAGAGTGAACTTCTTCGGTTTCTCACTTCTCTGAAATCAAATTGCTGTGCTCAAAGTTATGCACATTAGGGAAAAATAATTCATCAAAAGATTTAGGTTACCATCCTTTTTTTTTCAAAATTAAAACAATCCTGCAATTATCATTCATTCACAAAAGGTAATCATTGTGAATAAAACTTAAACCTAAGCATCCATTTGGCAGAAGGCAATTGGAACGATAATTCTCCTCTTTAGCTGGCTAGGATGTTAGTTGAGCCCAACTTGTACAATTGGCTTGGATTATATTTTTATTAGGAGTCTTTGTTGCACTGCATTGTTAAAGTGTGTTTAATTATTATGGGGTGTGTGGGTTATAGATATAGTAGTAAAAATATTACTTTTACTTTGCGTTGTGTTGCTGGGATGTTTTTATGTGTTATTAGTAACCATATGGTAGTGCCATATTAAGGTTGCCATATTAATCATCTAAATTTATTGAAGTTGTGAGCTAGCGTTTCTCCCTGAGATCCTTACATTAATCCAGGGGTGTCAAATTGAAGGCCCGCAGGTCAGATTTGGCCTGCAGAGTGCTTAAATCCGGCCCATGGGGCCGGTCTGGGAATATCAAAGAACTGGCCCATTGTGCCTCTGACGGTGAAAACAGACTGGAAAACAGGATGGAAAATGGGCCAAAAGACAGGACAAAAAGGGCCGAAAATTATTTATTTATTTATTCTATTTATTTATTTGATTTATATACCGCCCCTCTCCCGAAGGACTCGGGGCGG
>JAEANM010027744.1:0-10490 GCA_017656035.1 Myanophis thanlyinensis
GGATGATGCGCTCAGCTGAGCGTACCACCCTCTGTAGTGTTTGTCTGTCTTGCATATTGCTATTTCCAAACCAGGTTTGCCCGTCAGGATGCTCTCTACAGTGCAGGAATAGATTCCTTAATGAAAGAAAATTTTAACTACAAGATTAAGATATATATATCTTATTCAATATATTGAAATAAAGAACAAAAAGTTGATTAAAATATTAGAAAGTTACAAATGGATTAAGGATTCAAATAAATATGAAATAAGATTCTGGAATTAATTATAAAGAATTTTTCTGGTGGAAAAATGCTTTTGTTTTGATTTTTTTGAAAAAATAATACAACAAGATAAGATTTCAAAATTTGGATGCTAAAGGAACTAAAGATTTCAATGAAAGGAGAACACATAAACTAGACTAATAATTATAAAATGGTGAAAAATATTGTTACACTGGAAATATTGAAATATTGAACAATATTTTTGAAAAATGGATTCCAAAATTAATATTTTGATGCCTGTCTCTAAGGATAGAAAGTGCCTTAAATATGTTATGGAACATGAACAGAACAGAAATGTGTTGAAGATAGATTTGTAAATAACAAATTACAAGAATGCTGAAGCAAATATGTTAGATTAGACATATAAAATAAATTGGTTGATCTTTTAATAATTAAAAGGGATACATGAATAACAAATCTAGAGTGATCTTGTTAAATTTTTCTATATTAGATTTATAAAAGAGACTTATTGAAGCTTTGAAGAATCTCATTAGAAGAGACAAAGAAGAAACAAAAACAAAGCAAGTTCTATGACATAGACTAAAATTTAAAACTGTTAGAAAAAAGGAAGGAATATAAAGTTAGTTTGTTTGATCAAGGTTAAAATAGTTATGTTGTTGCATCTGGTAACAATGGATTTTTTATGATATCAGGGCAAAATGAGGATGCTTTATGGAATTGTGTATTGTTAAGAGATGGGATATGGGAAAAAGAGATTATTTGTTTAAGAAGGGGTAAAATTGCTAAAAGTGTTTATATGTGATGAGGGTTGGAAGTCATTTCTTTATATATTTCTTTTCTTTTCCTTTACTAAAGTATTAGTTTTTTCTTTTTCCCTTTTTCTTTTTTCCAATTTCCCCCCTTTGCACTTTTTACTCCCCCTTTCTATTTTTCTCTTTCTTTTAGTTTGCATTAGTTTCTACTATTGTAATTATCATGTTTAATAAAATTACTTGGGTGGGGGAAGAAACAGGCAATGGCAAATCGTTTTGAAAAATTGTGCCAAGAAAACTGCAAGGATTTGTCCTGGCAATCTCCAGGAGTCAGAACTGATTGGAATATACCAAAAACAAAGAAACAAAAACCTCTCACACTTTTTTTCCCTTAATTTTACTACACGACTTGAAGGTGCAAGTCTGATTTTATATCATCATCCTGACTCATAGTCTGAAAAGATTGATGGGACCAATCTGTTCCCAACTTTAAGCAAGTTTGTTTTTCCAAGAAAAAAGGCTGCCAACAAGATTTGTGACCTCCTTATCTGACACTTTCTCTAAATGAGTCTGTGTCTAGAGTAGCCATGTTATTTTTACTGTAAAATTATGAAGATTTCCCTCACCAAGAAAATCCTCAGAATGAACTGGAGTTGCCTATATAGTTTTCTGTTTGAGTAAAAAAAAAAAAAAAAAAGAAAGAAAGACCAGGCATCCTTTTATTCAGTTTTATTTAGAAAAAGTGGGAAGGGCATCCATTTATTTAATTGTCTTTGAGACAGAATGCTGATCCAAACATCTCTATTATGGAGGGCATCATCATCAGAACATGTGCATATTCGAAGTCTGATTCTTTGCGAGTGTAAGAACGAAATCAATCCCGGGGAGAGAGGGGGAATGTGGTGTTATTCTTGCTCTCACCAGAGGATACAGTGAACCGGTTTCTCATCAGAGTAAATTATGAAACTCATTAGAACAAAACGTTGCAGCGAGACTTCTGAAGTAATTCTCCTGAGATATAATTTCTGAAACCTTTTGATAACCATATACTTTCCCAATTCTGTGGGAATATCCTGTTTATGGATGACTTGTTTATTGTAACTTTGCGATGGCACAGGGAAAAAAATGGAGGAGATGCTGTGTGGAGAGAAAATTACATCCTGGTTTCCCGTTGCTCAAATTTAACAGATGCCAAATTGCAGCTACAGTTCGACTAATTTTTTTTTTCTGCACTACGCGCCATTTGTATATTAGTGTGCATCTATGTATTAATATAACATTAATCTTCTAATCTGTACATTTTCTAAGGATGCACCAATCCATATGGCTACTAGAAAGCACCAGAGATTCTGTTCTTTATACTGTATTTCTTTAGTTCTATCTCATCTGGATTTCTGTAGCCTGACAACTGGTATTTTCAGCACCATATAGAGGGCTGGCTTGAAGAGATAGACATATTACATGTGGGTTGTTGTTGTTGTTTGGTGAGGGTGGAAGAACTCATGTCTATGGGAAGTAGAATGTTCTAGAATGGTTAATGCTCCAGATGTTCCCAATGGATGCAATCATCACACAGAACTGAATTATTTGGTATTTATTCTTATACAAACTAATGGTATCTTTTTAAAAATAGCCTTGATTTTATGTATTCGTTACTGTTTTCATGTAAGAATGAAGAATCCATTTTCATACAATGGGCATATCTGCACTTACTGTTTAAACTGCTCCTGCCCTATATTCATTGCAGCTTGTCTCTTAGGTATCCTGTCCAATTTGAGTGTCCTTGCTTTGCATAGTAGTCTTAATTCAGGAGATGCATTCTTCTGGCTGTCTGCATGCTTAGGAAAAAAGACAGAAAGAAAGACCCTGGAATGAGCAATTCATAAATAAAGAAAAAGATAAGGAAATCCTAATCCACAATCCACATTCTGTCCATTGTAGGTTATGAAATGCTAAGAAACAGTCTATCTGAAGTCACATCTTCAACAGCCAAATATTGGCAACTAGAAGCAACACAGGAAATCTAACTGAACGAAAGAGGTCACTTTTAGTTCTGTATTCAAAAAATATACATTATTTGGCATCGTACCTACCAGCTACAATAATCAAGCATGCTGTTATTATCCCTCCATAATACTGGCCTGCAAATCCCATCAACTGCAGACAAGAGACATGGATTGGTTTGAAAAGGAAGAACAGTATTGCTGAAACAAAATGAAATTTGATAATAGAAAAGCACAATTAGCAGCAAACAGCTCAGGATGAAACTAACTTTAGCACAATCTGTTAAAATGTTTTTGGTATCCCTGCTACCTTGTAAGGTAAACTTGGAGAACACTGAGTTTCTGGGCAAGATACAACTCTGAATGGGCCCAATTCATTAGCCACAACAACTTGAGTCTTTTTTTTTTTTTTTTTTGCTTTTCTGGTTGAGATTAAATAAGATTACCCAGAATTATTTCATAGGGTATTCTTCCTCTTTGCTGGCTAGCACTCCTAGGGTGAGTCACGTCCACAACATGTGGATAACATGTGTCTGGCTCAGTTTATTTAGTTGGGCTGCATAAAAAAAAAAGTCATATGCTTGTTAAACCTAGGAAGAATGGAAGAGGTGAGTCTCATAAAAGGAAATTGGATTAGAATGAAGCATTCTATATACCTGAAAGGTTAGGGAGCAGAACCTAGAAGAAACTTTACCATTAATCTTATCTATCACCATTAATCTTAAACAGCCAGTTTCTGAAAATTACCTAGGCACAAGACAGAGGCTTTATTAGTTCAGTAAATGTCAGATACCAAATAATGAATCTTGCTTCTAATTTCTTGAAATCCATGAGATTTCACCCACCCCCCAAAATAGGTATGGCTATAGTCAGTGATCTTGTTATTTATCCATTCAATATCCTTTCAGATCAAACATGAAGAGTGCATCAGAATTTTACTGGGGAAAGGACTAATTTAAAAACCTATTGTTAAAAACCTATTCTTTGCCTGCTCGTCTACTGCTATTAGTTCAACTAGCAGTCTAAAGAATTGCCTTTTCTCAGGCAGTTGATGAATAAGGATTTCAGATCTGTAGACTGTTAAATAACTCCCTGTCTGGCAAATCCATCTGCAGCCAGATAAAATAGACATAGGTAAGTGAGCTTATTGATTTAAACTATCAGTTTTACTTTCTCTATGACACTAGTTTTGTGTGCGTGCGTGTGCGTGTGTGTGTGTCTGTGTGCATGTGTTGTAGCGAGGGTAGTGTCTTGCTTAAATTCAAATGAGCTCTGCAGGAGATTGATCTTAGCACTGTGACCTTGTGGTCTAGTAACATATTTTTCCCCTCTGTCTTTTTCCATAATTCATGGTCCAAAATGCACCAGATTTTTAAGTTTACTTCAAATGATTTTGTATGGCAGATATTATTCTCAGGAAAGCCAAGTGGAAAACAAATGAAAAGTTAACTGTGACTCTCAGTAATGGGTATAAATGAATGGGACAGAATGCAAGCTCACATTCCAAAAAGGTTTTTAAATCACTCAGATTAGTGCCCAGGTATGAGTTAGATGAAATATTACAGTATCAGTGCTATAGTTTGCTTTAATAAAAAATGGTCTATTGGTCTTTGTGAAAGAGTCTTACATTCCTAGACTGAAGTAATTGGATGTTCAGATGTAATATTTTGTTCTTAAGCTCAGATATTTCTGGAGAAAGTAACGACACTGCTGAGCAAGGAAAAACAAGTGGCACATAATTATGTTATATTTTGAATTAGGTATGGGGTGGTCGATTTTTTTAAAAAAATTCATTTTTCTTTATAATTCTGCTTTCCCTTATGGATGAAAAGAGAATCACATGTGAATTTATTCTATTATATACAAACTCCGATGGGTGTTAATTTGCTTCAGCTAAATATATTTCAAAAGTCATCTTTGCAGTGGAGAGAATCTATGGATTTCTGGACATTCACTTAATAATATTTCTGCTTAGTTTAGGAAACACCTTCACCTTATTCCCAAATAAATGATTTGGTGCATTTGGGATGACATCAGATTTTTTTTTTAAAAAAAGATAGAAACTGCTAATTTCTTGCAATGACAATTGAATTTCTGAGAAGTAGTTAGTCCTCAACTTATGGCCACAATTGAACGTACAATATATGTTGTTAAGTGAGACATTTGTTACATGCATTTGGCTCCATTTTACAACCTTTCTTGCCTCAGTTGTTAGATGAATCACTGCAGTTGATAAGTAACCGGGTTATTAAGTGAAATCTGGTTTCCCTGTTGACTTTGCTTTTCAGAAAGTCGCAAAAGATGATCAACATGATTTTGGTCATAAATATGAACCACTTGCCAAACATCTGAATTTCTGATCATGTGATCATGGGGATGCTGCAAAGATTGTAACCATGAAAAATAGTTGTAAGTCACTTTTTTCAGAGCTGTTGTAATTTGGAATGGTCACTAAATGAATGATTGTAAATCGAGGACTATCTATAGTCTCTTAAATTAACATTTTGTCTCCTCAGCATGTCTGACCCTGAATAGCTGGAGCCTGCAACCGCAGCTGGCCAACTGGCCAGATCACCAAGATCAGGATGGATGCTTCATCCCACAGATATACCAGATTTTCCAGGATGCTTTCTGGCCAGGATTGCTATAATCCTTGCATCATGGCTAGAATGATGGGACTGATGGGAGCTCTAGGCCAACATTCCTGAAGAACATTAGATTGGAGAAAGTTGGTGGATAACAGTGACTGTGGCTTCTTGTTCACAAATATCATGGTTATTCCCATTAATTCAATTTGTTAGACATTTGGGATCTTTGTTTTTTTGCTTTCATCTTAATAGAATTATAGCATTCCATATATTTAGTAGCCAGGAAAAGAACCAATCTGCACTAACTATTACAGGTGCTTATAGAAAAAGTATAAATTTGATAAGTTCTCCTGAAGCCCTAAACAATGTTATCTGATTCAGAGTAAATGGAAGATTCCAACAGACATCAACCAATCTGCTTGGCAGAAAGAACCATTCCTAATCTCTGTATAAATATTTATATCATGATGAGTTAAAACTGCTTGTGGAAGAAGGACCTTTTGTTCAACTTGTCAAAGAAAAGAACATTTAAAAGTTCTTAGTAATCTTCTTTAAATAACTTAGTAAGACAATTGCTAGATAATCAAAGTCAGGAGTTCAAGAACCATGGAATTATTTCCTAGGAGCCATGAAATTTTCGAAACAGCAATCTGTATTCATTTTTAAAAGTAATTTCTGAAATGGTCCATGTGACGTGTGTGCACCAGAAAGAAACAGCTGTAACAAAAACCAATTTTTTTTGTTGTGTACGCTAAACTTCAGTTGAATTAAAAAGTGTTTTATTTTTACATTCCAAGCACAATGTTTGCTTGAAATGACAAATGGTTTTCTCTTGGAGATAAACTTTTGACAAGAACCAAATCATGAAAAGAGATCCAGGTCTGCTAATGGGTAGATTCAAAACCGGAGTGTCTATTTCTTTTTATAAATACATTCTTTTCTGTTCTGACCTGCACAATTAAGCAGTCCACAATTCTGACTCAAGAATTGGCTGAGTGCCCTACAAAATTCATTGTGAGGCCTCTAAGATCCTCTGGGACTTTAATTCTAAACATAGGTACTTGCTTTAAACAAAATGAAGGAAACAGTATCTAAAATTTCTTAGACAGTGGAAGAACCGAAGTTGATAATGTGATTCCATGAAAAATATTCATATTTTATTCATACAGTTTATATTTGTTGCAAATAAAATTACCTTTCAAAAAAAATTCTTTGATTCATGCTTCTACCATCTTAAATTGTATATCCAGTTGGTTAATAAGTTAACCAAAATTAGTCAGTAACCAGAACTGAGTGCAATTTTATAGTAAGCTAAATTCAATTTTGTAATAAAAAGATATTAGAAGGAATCTAATTTACCAACTTAAAGATTAAGACAGTGGTGAAATTCAACTGGATTGTACCACATCACCCAAACTGGTAGTAGAGATTTGAAATTGGCTTCACCTACCAGCCCCTGCCCTTATCCTTCCTTATACGAGCTTCATTTTTTTCTTACTTACCTGAATCAGCTGTTTGGAGCATCTACGGAGCCTTCCTGACGATCCCCGCTGCCTCTGGTGCCTCTAAAAGCAGTTTAAAGAGCCGTGCTGCAGCGCGTTTGGCGTGCATGCGCACACAATGAACCAGTAGCAAAACCAGTCAGATTCCACCCTTGGATTAAGAACATTATTAATCAAATATTATAAACAAAGCAATAACATATGTAATTCGCTACTAAGATTTTAATCTCTTTAAGTGATAACTGTAGGAAGATAAGCATAAAAAGGTAAAGTTTCCCCTCACACATACGTGCTGGTCGTGCCTGATTATAGGGGGCAGTGCTCATTTCCGTTTCTAAATTGAAGAGCCAGCACTGTCTGATGATGATCCTGTGGTCATGTGGCTGGCATGACTAAATGCCAAAGGTGCACAGAATGTTGTTTACTTTCCCACCAAGAATTTTTATATGTTTTCGAACTGCTAGGTTGGCAGGGGCAAGTAACAGGAGCTTACTCAGTTACATGGTGCTAAGGATTCGAACTGCCAAAGTACCAACCTTTCTGTTTGACAAGCTCAATGTCTTAGCCACTGAATCACCGTGTCCCCCTTAGCATAGAAATCTATTTGGTATTCCTGATTTAACACTGTACTATAAAACCATAAACTCACAGGTTTAAAATCTACCACCCACCCAGGTTTTCATGAGATTCTAAACAGGGGAGATGATACAATCTTGCAGAAAATGGTGAGCAGAATTTAGCTAGTCTTGTGGAAGACATCTTTGAGGTATCTGTTGAGAGGTGCAGAGGAAGAATGGAATCTGTTTTGTTGTACCTGATGCTTAAAATAAGTGCAATTAAATCTTTATGCCTGTTTGAATCAAAGAAGCAGCAAAGAAGGATGCATGTTATTGATCTGATTTTTCAGAAAGGATATGAGCTTAAGTAATCTTGTGTAATTAAATTTCCCTTTCAGAAAAGTTGAAGATAAGACTTCAGGTCTGATTAATGTAAAAGCTCTTTTCTTTTCTTGGCACAGAATACTTTAGGGGGAACCATGAAACAGAGGGAAAAAAAAGTAAAAGGAAAAAAGCAAAGGCTGTATTGGTGCTGAGATCATTTGCACTTCTATTTACATATAGAAAGTTAATCTTGGATTGATTTATGCACTTTCTGAAAAATTGCCATGCTCCCTAAAGAAAGAATGAGAGAATGCAACAAGTTATTGTCTGCTGAACCTGTCACAACCTGATGATATAATTGTTTGTGTTATCATCTGTGTTTATTTTTACACCTAGGAAACCTTTGGATAGTTTACTTATTTCCTTCCTCCTAATTCTATGTTCTCTTTAGAAGGACTAAAGCTAACCTGTCCCACTAGAAACTGCCACCTCCCCTGATTTATTTAAACAATGATCTAAGTGTGTAGAATGTTTCAGACACAATTTCCCAATGCCCCTGCCTCAAATTCTATGTTTTGATCTTCTGTGCTTGGGTTAAGATCAAGTCTCGTTGCTTAGTAACCGAATCAATCTTTGGGTGATGTCTGATTTATTGGTTAAAAGTTCATTCTATCCTGGGGTAGTGATATGTTCAGGATGATACTGGATCATACCATGTACGTATTCTTGTTTTGGGATAAATGGAGTGTTTTCACAGAAAGGAATGGTCATTTGAAACCTTTATATTTCTTTAAGAAATAATAATGACTAGTATTTCTTGAATAAAAAAAAAGTCTTGGAAGGGGTAATGGTATTCACAGTGTCTACAAGGAATTATTTTCAGAGGAGAATGTTGATGGAAACCAAAGGCAGCTTTCATTTTGTATCATCATTTTGAAGTGTCATCCATTTGTATTAGTCTTAATTTAACAACAGTAATTAGGACTAAAAGTTCTCTTAATAAGTAATGCAGTTCTAAAGTATGACATCGCATGACCACATCACTTGGCGATATCAGTCCCAACTGTTCCCCTTGTGGTCAATAACTGAGAATTGCGGTCATTAAGGAAGGACTTCACATGATTGCGACTTGTGACTTCCCACCAGCTTCCCTAGTGACTTTACATGTGGGAAGGCAGCAGAAAAGGTTACAAATTATGACCATGTAATATGGGATATTGCTTTCCCTCCTTGTTTTATTAAAATTTATTATAATATAAAATACAATGAGCAACAAGGATGATGAGAGAATAGGGAAAAGTAAAGAAGAGGAATGGGGTGCAAGCTGAGAGGGAAAGAAAAAAAAAGCAGTGACTTTCAACTTTTTCAGTATAGTAGAATACAAAATACAATTAGAAACTCAACTTTTTGATTTAAACATTTATTAAATACTAGCCAGTTCTAGCACAACAAAATTAATCTAATCATCAAAACCTAAAATCAATTTTTATTTTTCTGTTCCAAGTAAGCATTCCAGTTGCTTGCTAACAACTCAGTGTTGTTATCTATTGTAGTCTACTACTGTATCTACTGTAATCTAAGTGCTATTGCTATTGGATTAACAATATCAATAGCACTTAGATTTATATACTACTTCACAATGATTCAATTTACTGATCTCAGAAGGATGGAAGGCTGAATTAACCTTGAACCAGTGAGACTCGAACTGTTAAACTGCAGGCAGCCACCCAGGAGAAGTCACCTGTAGTACTGCAATCTAACCATTGCGCCACCATGGCTCTTTGCAACTATATGTCTACAGGGATCGTGTGATACTGGAACTTCAAGAACTCTGAGATGAAATGTATCGTTGAAGAGAAAAGATGCTGCCTAGGAAACAATCAGACAAGAGGGGTAGGAATCCTCAGTCACTTAACAGTCAGACATGGAAAACTAAGGAAAAACTCGCTTTCATGGAGTGAATAGGTAAAAGTGGAGGATGGGAAGTTTGTACTTTCAGACTTGCAAGGTTCTATTAATGTAACCTTACAATAAAGTAGATTTAACTCATCTACTCATATATCCTATATGGTTTCCTCAGGAAAGCCGACAGACTCATTTAACACAGTTGCAGTTTGAATGGTTGCTGCGTTGAGTGGTTGTTAACGGAGGGCAACCTATAATATGTATCGAGCTCAGCTTCTGTCTGCTGCTTTGCTCTGGGCTTTATACCAGGTGTTTTATACTCCTCATGGCAAATAAAACAATTACTACTATTGCACCTACTAAACTTTCTCCTCATTCTGTATTCCCAAATAGATACATAGCTAATGTAAATTTATTGCAAACAATTAGGAAGCCATATATATGAAGAAATTATCTATCTAGCACTACCCTGAAATCTTGTTACTTAGATGCATTAGTCTCAAGAATTAAATCCTGGATCTCATCTTTCTGAGTCAAACTAAAAATCTGCGCATGCGCGGGGAAGATGGCGGCAGCGTTTTCTGGCTCCGCGTCTCCCCTCTCCTGAACTTGGCAACAGTAAGTCCAATTGATGG
>JAEANM010027745.1:0-10489 GCA_017656035.1 Myanophis thanlyinensis
TTGCCCTGCTTACAGAAACTGCCCACCCAGTCACATGACCCCCCCAGCCACGCCCACCAAGCCACACCCACAGAATCGATAGTAAAAAAAAATTGAATTCTACCACTGACTTAGACCAGCGATTTTCAACCTTGGCAACTTTTAAGACATGTGGCCTTCAGCTCCCAAAATCCCCCAGCCAGCTTGGGAATTCTGGGAGTTGAATTCCACATACCTTAAAAGTTGTCAAGGTTGAGAAACACCGCTCTGCAGATTAACAATCCTTCTTTTTTTTTTAAAAAAAAGACCTCTTTGAAATCCTTGTAAAAATCCTTTTAATTCCTTGTAAAGACACATTCCCATCAATCAATTTCCCAGTGCAGTTTCCTTTGCAATAATAAAGATGTGCAAATAAATTTATAGATAAATAAATACAGCGTCTGTTTCATATAGATGCACAATTCATTTTTAGTGGGTCTGGACAGCTTACAGTAAAACAAATAAAATACATAAAATACACAGTATAAAAAAGCAAATAAAAATACAACATGTAGTAACCAGGCATAAAGTAAATGAAGAAAGGAATATTATGTATGTTCAATCCCTTATAAAGTTACTTATAAAATAATAAAGTCATGATAAAAATCTAATCAATCAAAAAAATAGAACCAATCTTCCACACAACCAAGAAATCTATGTCAAGCCCAGGGGCCCAGATTCGGGCACAAAGCTATGTTTTCAACACCCTAGCTAACCAATAGGGATGGGTCCAATCTAATTTTTCTCTCTTTCTGTGTCCTGCCAATCAACACTCCCTAGCACATGGTACCCAGAGCATGCCCTTCATGCCAGATTGGGTGGAAACAATTGAGGAGAGATGGTCCTATAAATAACCAGTCCTTTTGGGTTTTTTTTTGCTTCATTTCTTTTTAAACTTGTCACTGTACAATCCTGATATTTCCCAATGACTTTCCATCCAAGTACTATGTAGATCTAATCTAGTTTAACTCTTTGAAATCAGACAAGATCAGGTAGGCGTAAGACAATAGACTGCATAGAATAGATTTCACATGTCAATATTTTGTTGCAGGTTTTGCTTCTCCCACATATATCATGAAGGTAAATTCAGCTGAGACCTTCAAATCTTTAATCCCAGAATTAGACATGGGTGTCTGCAGGAGGCAAATGCTAAAACAAGTGTGTGTATGCATGCATGCTTGTACCACGTCACTCATTTTATCGTTCTAACAAAACTCTAGATTCTGCAAAACTCTTAGCTTGCAAATGTATTTTATTTTTATTGATGAAGAACCATTCAATTCTCCACACAGAATGTGGTGCTTCAATTTCACACACATCAGCAAATACAAGCAAAGGTTTGAAAAAGAAATGTTAATTTTAAACCAAAGGTATTCTGTATGTTTTGTGTTTTTGATGTACAGCTGATAGATGGCCGTGACACCCGGCAAGTCAACATCCGCTTTCTTAGATCTAAAATAGGGATAGTTTCTCAGGAACCTGTGCTGTTTGACTGTAGCATCGCCGACAACATTAAATACGGTGATAACAGCAGACAAATATCTATGGATGAAGTGACAGCAGCTGCCAAGAAAGCCCAATTGCATGAATTTGTGATGTCACTCCCCCAAGTAAGTTCCATTTTTAAAATGCTATGTTATAGAAAGAAGAACTGAACATTCCCTTCACTGTTGATTTGACACATTCTCAGTACTTCTGCATCACAATAATATTTTGAGTAGTTAGCCCTCTGCTTTCATTCCTTCTATTGTGAATTGTTTGGCTTTCTCACCTATAGATCTATATCTATGATAGCCTAATTCAGGGGTCCCCAACCCACCGGTCCATGGACTGGCACTGGGCTGTGGCATGTCAGAAATCAGGCCACACAAACAAGCAAAGCCCCATCCATGGAATGCAGGCAGCACATGAAACCACACTACCCTTCTGGTCTGTGAAAAAACTCTTCCCATGGGAACGGTCTCTGGTGCCCAAATCCACTGGCCTAATTTACTGTTCCAGTTAAATTTGCTCACTTCTTCAGAATCCAGGAATCCCCTTGAGAATATCTGCGGGGGTCCCTTGCTTGTTTCCTAATTGACCCACCACTGGAAAAATGACTAAAAAAGAAAAATCCAGGCATTGAATCACAAGTTCCGAAAATGGGTTCTCAGAACTGTGAAAGAGCTGTTACATTCCAACTGCATGCCTCATCAAGTCTTTTGAAGTGTGTACACGAAGAGTAGGAAGCCACACTCTTAGTTTAATCTCTCAAGGGGTTGTTGTGAGGATAATATGGGAACCGAAATCCTGTCTCCTGCCTGTTGTGATTGGCGGGAAAAAATGTCTTGTTAATAAAGCAAAGGAGCCCTTTAGCTGACCAGAATCTACAGCTATGTGCCTTTTTGATGGTTTCCCATTGAAATATTGATCGGGACAAACTCTGCTTAGCTTTTGACCTCAGTCAGGGCCAAGTTGTGAACTGCATGGTCTATCCTCCAGCCCTGGGGTTTCCTGGTGGTCTCCCATCCAAGTGGTAACCAGACTTGATTTACTTCACTGTTTTCATGATCAGCTAGCTGCTGTCATTTGCTGTGACTATAGAATCTCTGTGACTATAGAATCTTTTAGGTAACTATTTTACCCTGCTTAAGCTAAAGCTCATTCTATCTAATAAGTCCATTCATTTTCTAAAAAAAACCACTCTGTAACTTTCCATGGCTTACTTATAAAGTGTTCAACTAAAAATACCCAGTTTCAATACAAAAAATTAACCCAGACGTACGGTAACAATAACACAAGGCCTTTGTTAATTGAAGGTTCCTCTGCCCATAAAATAAAAGAACGTTAGAATAAAAGCAATGAAGCAGCTTCATTTTCCTCACCACCCTAATTGTATTTTTGTTCTTGTGGCAAACAAAGTCAGTGAGCTAATAAATATTGGGATGTTGTTGTTGTTGTTTTCCAGCAATATGAAACCAATGTTGGGGCTCAGGGGTCTCTACTGTCTCGAGGGCAAAAGCAGCGCATTGCCATTGCACGAGCCATCGTTCGAGACCCTAAGATCTTATGACTGGATGAAGCAACTTCTGCACTGGATACAGAAAGTGAACAGGTAAACAGCAATGGATCTAGAGAAATAAGTGCTGAACATCAAGAAGCAAAAATATTTCCCCTTTATCATTTTATTCATTTATTTATTAGATTTTTTTAAAATCCCCACCTTTATAACTAACTCAACTTGGAAAACATATATATAACATACTCCTCCTTCTTCTGTGAGGATGGTGGGCTAGGAGGGCCTGGCCCAAAATCTGGTTTTCAAACTCATAGTTTCCTGGTTTCTAGGCCAGCATTTCTATTCCCTACTATACCAAACGGGCTCTAAAATAATGTTATGCTTTCAGATATCAAATAATTAAAAGAAAATGCCCTTGATGGAGCATTGAGAATATATATTAAGGCAATTGCTTGCTGTTGAGTTCAGGAGGAACTTAGTCTCAAATAAGTGGATATAAAATCTCTGTCTTAATGGAGGGAAGGGAAGGACATACTCACTTCATTGTTATTTGGAGGCTATTTTGAGGTATGAAAATTAAAAAGGGCTGTAAATTGTAACTGAGTCTGAATGCACATGTGCAGTAGTTAAAGTATAGTACAATACACTCATTGTACAGAATTGCAGCTGGGAAGGTAGCTGAAACAAGTACCGTAAACAAAGCATACTTACCAACCTGGCTCTCTGCGGTTACAGATAGCCTTGAATCTAAGAAATTTCCCCAACTGCAAACTTAGCTTGTATTTATACGACACACTGAATGACCCAATCACTTTTAGCCACCATATGCCTAGCTTACGTAGTTAGTGTGTAGTGGAAATTCAATGTAGGGATCCAACACAACAGGTGGTTTCTTCTAAATCCATCAGAGTCAGCTTTGCACTTTGATGACGGTAGCAATAAATGATGGTCTACCTCTTTGAAAAAAATGGTACAGATGGAACCATGACAGACTTCCACCACTGTAAAGAAGGCAAGTACCAAAGGCCATGTTTCCAGAGTCATATTGCAAATACACAATGATACTATCCAAGCTTAACTTTTGTTAACATCCTGGATGAGGATCTTATCGATGGATTTGCCATTGGAATATATTGAAGTTTGTGGCATCTCTGCCAGGGTGCTCCATCTTAGCCATATTTTGATCCATCTGGTGATGCTTAAGTATCTCTGCTGTTACCAATAAAATTGATGGTCTCCGAGTGCCTTCTGGTCTACCAAGAAGCTAAGGCCGTGATGGCAAACCTATGGCACGGGTGCCACAGGTGGCACGCAGAGCCATCTTGCTGGGCCAACTTACCACCAGCTGAGCATGCACATGCGATTGCACAGGCATGCATGCACGGTTGCAGACACCTAACTGGTCTTTGGACCTCTGCTGTGCATGCGCGCGACTGCAGCAGGAAAGCCAGCTGGTCTTTGGAGCTCTCCTGCACATGCACACGAGATTGCTCGTGTGTGTGTGAGTGCCTGCGTGTAGCGCATGTGCATTGCACATGCAAAATCTGCACACATGCACAGATGGTGCAGTTGCACATGCAGCACATATGAAGGAGCCGCACACAAATCCGCATTGCTAGCGCACAGCATGTACTTTTTGGCACTCGGTAAGTAAAAGGTTCGCCACCACTGAGCTAAGGGGAGATCCAGGGAAGATTTGAGAAATGATAGGACAGCAACTGCTGACTGCTCCAGAAAAGTTTTCCCAACTTTTCTGGACTGCTGAGAGAATTACAGCTCTGAGGAACAGAGTTTATTGATACCTGTCCCTGGCAACTTGCACACCAAATTCATGAAAGTGTAAGCAGATTTGCGGACTTCTCCTTCTCTTCGAATTCACTGAATGTTTGTGGAGGGTTTTGGACACAACTCAACTGAGTTGCTCAATGCCTTTCCCAAAACAAAGTGACCTACAGAGGCTAATTGGCTGTTTGTATTAATATAAATTGTCATGATGATCATGTAAAGACTCCTTCTCTTCCTCTTTTCCTCTTTTCCCTTCAGACTGTGCAGGCTGCCCTGGACAAAGCTCGAGAAGGCAGGACCTGCATCGTCATTGCGCACCGCTTGTCCACCATTCAGAATTCTGACATCATCGCCGTCATGTCTCAGGGACTCATCATTGAGAAGGGCACTCATGAAGAACTGATGGCCCAGGAAGGGGCATACTATAAACTGGTCACCACTGGGGCACCCATTAGCTGAGCTTCTGCACTCCATGTGGGGGTTGTGTTCATTTTCTTAAGGGACGTGCTAAAACCATTATGAACATATCAACCAGCAAAAGATGGCTGCGCTGTGATATAAAACGATGCACCTGTGTTTGGCAAAACCACTTTAATCGAGAAGCCCTGGAGGCCAGCTTTTGACTGAGCTGTTTCTTTCAAACCGCTGCAACTGTTGTGAAGAAAATGGCAGCCATCTACTGGAAAAGTGAGATTATACAGGAAGAGTGATCAGGAACCTTTTCAATAATTAAGTGTCCATAGATTATTTTTATATCTATTTCCATTGCTCCTGAATTTGGAATATCGAAGAAGCCTAATGAACTTCATTGTGAATCCAGAAGGGGACTCCATTCAGCATTCAATGCAAATGGTGGCATTGAGCTGTATTTCTAGCCTATTCACTAGAATCGGTAGTAAATTTTCTAAGCAGTTCAGAGAACCGGTTGTTAGAAGAAATCTCCTTTTGTTTTTTTCCACTTTACAGGGTTAATCCTGTAAGGAAGGCAGGAAAAAACCATTCTGGTGTTGTTTCTAGCCTAATCTTTATTGCCCTGCTTATAGAAACTGCCCAACCAGTCACATGACCCCACCAGCCATGCCCACCAAGCCCCGCCCACAGAACCAGTAGTAAAAAAAAATGAATTCCACCACTGGTTCAAAACAATCAAAGAAATTACAGTGAAATCAATAAAAGTGAAAAAAAAATAAGATAAAAGATGGCAAGAGCGATGATGAAGTGAGGGACCTCTCTCTCCCTTACCAAAGACCTGGGTAAAGAGCTTGGCCCTCCCAGCTTCTAAACAGCAGTAGAGTGGGGAGTCATCCACATCTGGGGGGGGGGCTTGTTCCAGAGGGCAGGTGCTGCAACAGAGAAGGACTCATTCACCTTTATGATGGGGAAATATCAGGCACAGATTCTTACATCCATAAAAGAGCCATATTGAAACCTGACTCTGCATATCTCTAAGGACTCTCTTATGTATACCATGTCTTCTGTGTGTAACGGTTCTCTGAGTAGTGTTAAAAGCACTTTGGCCAGATTACAAGATACAATTATTCTATTCACTGCCAGTGAGACAATTAGCCATTGCAATTTCCCAAAAGGTCGTCATTTCTTTTGCAGGAAAGAAACGAGCTCTTTACAAAATAGGACATTTATTAATGTGTATTACTGTCCACTAATCCAGCACCTACAGCAAATAGACCGAATGCATCTCACTCGTAGCTGAGTGGTCCCGTTAAAGGATATTGGATAGAGAAAGCCTGATTACTATGTATAGGACAGAAACAAGCAATAGCAAGAAAAGAATAAAAAAAACAGAAACCTCAGAGAATTAAATAGCAATGCAGCCATGTTACTTTTAACAGTGCACAGAGAAATTCAATGGGTAATTAAATCATCCTTGAGAAATCAGGTAAGCAGATGGCAAAGATGGTTATTAAATCAAGCAATTGTACTTTATTGAATCCCTTTATCCAAAGCAACTGAATCTACTTTGTCAGTGGATTCCTAAGGGGGCCTTTCACAGCTTTGTTGCCTTACATCCTTCAACAGGAGATCCTTATGAACCAGACCAGAATCATTTACACGCAAGAACCAAACTCGCCATGGGAGCAATTCAACAATTAAATTTAGTTATTTAAAATAATTAAAACTAGTTTTTGTCATTCACATTTCATTTTGTCACTCCTTTTGCATCCTTTCTTTAATGATTCTATCTATTCCACTGTTTCTTCAGTAGTAGTGTAAATCTTGTCCCGTGGCAAGTTGTTCTGCAGCGAGTTGGCCATGGCAAGTTGGCCACAGTGACTTGGCTGTAGCAAGTTGTCCTAAACCCATCACAAAGCCATGCTCCATGCTAAAGCCTGTACACGTGTAGACCCATAAACCAGAGGAAAACTGGAAAATCGATAGGGTTGTTTTTGTCAGTACTGCAGAAATTGGAATCTTGTGGATCAAAGGGGTTGAAAAGACTGATAAAGACAAATATCCCTTGGAGATGAGGAACGTGGCTTGTTCATGGAGTACCCAAAATAATAAACCATGCAGCGGGTCAAGTTGTAAAAATCTAACATTCAGGAGCTGTGTTATGAGGACAGAGAAGCAAAGACACAGCCAAGATCAAGACTGGGCCATCAAGTTATGTTGATGCTTTTCAATTGACTATATAACTGGCTCCATGAATACTAATTTCAGTTTTAATCTAAACGGTTACGGTTCCTACCTTTGTATCTTTGTCTAACTATGAGCCTTTTAGTACCTAAAGTGGTGGTTTTATGTTTGATTGTTCCATGTAGAGCTGCTGTATGGATATTTTTATCCCCACGTCTTCAATTCAATTTCAATTTCAAATTTATTGGTCACATACACAGTCATACATGGTACGATATGCAGTGAAATGCTTACGCAACCGCGAGTAAGTTAAGGTAGGAAGGGAGGGTGCGGGGTTAGAAAAATAGTTAAAGGTAGTTGGGAAGGTGGGAGTTAGATGCAGTCATGGTTCTTACTCTTACTCTCCCCCCTTTTGCTGCCCTGGCCAAATGACTAGATTTTATAGCAAAATGTCAGACAGTGCTTATCAAATTGTTCGATGGAACTTTATTTCCCTGGTAGCCAGTGTATAAAATGTATAGTTTTGTTTTGTGTTTGTTTTTATGTCAGTGTTGATTGCTGGCATCTGCCTGGACAAGCCCTGGAGTTTTCTTGGCAAGGTTTCAGGAGTTGTTTGTCATTGCCTCCTTCCTAGGGCAGAGAGAGAGAGAGACTGGCTTAAGATCACCCAGATGGTTTCATGTCTAAAGCAGGACTGGAACGAATGGTCTCCCGGTTTGTAGCCTTACAGTAACTGCTACACCAAACTAGATCCCCTATAAAGGTATATTGCCTCTGAATCTGGTGGCTCAATTTGCTATCACATCTAATACTTGTTGCTTTTATTATAACAATTCCTTTGTTAAAGCCATTTAAGCCAAATGACCGTATCTTGAGGGCAAGAGTTCTATAAATGAAGGATGAAACCAAATCATTTGACTGACTCTTTTGCAAAGTAGTGCAAAATATGGTGAGAGTTATTTTCTTCAGATCATTAATAACTATCAGCTCATTATCATTTATCAGCCTTTTCACATATGGGTGAGTAATTCAAATTCATTTTATCATTTCGATTCCCGTATTCTGCACTCTATGTATACTGTTGTTTTCCAGATGGACTTTTCCTGGCTAGTCACATCCCACTCAACGAAGAGGGATATTTTGCTATAATCTGCATCATGTTATTCCAGGGCATATTCTTTTATTGCTCATTCATTCCCTTTGCAGCCCATGGATTTGGGCCATTCCGAATCATTTGGTGCCATTTCTATTCATGAGGAGATGCTCCAGTTAATGATAATCTCTATAAATAATGTTTGTTATTGCTCTAGAGCCCAGGTGTCAAACTCGCCATGTCACGTTGCTGTCACATGGCGTTTCACAACGTTTTTTCCCATTCGTGGAGCTGAGGTAGGTATGGCCTGCATGTGACACATCCAACTTGTGGGCCCCCAGTTTGACACCCCTGCTGTAAAGCAACATTTTTCAACTATGGCAACTTTAAGATGTGTGGATGTGTTTGTGTTTTAGTGACTAAGGCAATTCCTTAGGCAGAGCAAAACCAAGTTTCTCCAGCTTTTTTTCTCAAAGTTTCTGAACCTAACCCTATCTAAGCAAAGCAATGGTCTTGACCTTGAATGGTCCTTACCGCTGAAAGCTCAGGCAATTGAGCAGGCAATTGATGGTCTAGAGGGGGACGAGTCACAGTAGAAGCTTAGCTGAATGCTGCCTTAAGTGAAAGGGTTTGAAACAAACATTAATTATAGAAATTATCATTAACTGAAGCCTCTCCTCATGTACCCCTTTAGCAGAGGTGAAATTCAGCAGGTTTAATTTACTAATTAAATTTGCTAGAATTTCTAGGTTTGCTAGAACCTGTAGTAAATTTTCTAAGCAGGAGAACCATTGTTAGATTTGGTGTTTTTTTTTTTCCACTTTACAGGGTTAATCCTGTAAAGAAGGCAGGGAAAAACCATCCTGGTGTTGTTTCTAGCCTAATATTTATTGCCCTGCTGACAGAAACTGCCCACCCAGTCATATGCCCCCCAGCCACGCCCACCAAGCTACGCCCACAGAACCGGTAGTAAGAAAATTTGAATTCCACCACCGCCCTTTAAATATTGCTTGGCAACTCCCAAATCTTAATACCTGCGGCAACACTTTGCTACTTTAATGGGAAACATTTGTGTAGAAAAAAAAAAAAGGAATATTAAATTAAAAACTAGAATCCCCTTGGGTGGCTGTCAGCAATTTCTAGAGAGGACCATTAACCGGGACAAATAATTGGGATTGCAACTTACACCAGTGGTTGGATTCAGCCTGGCCATACTGGTTCTGGCAAACCAGCAGTGGCAATGAGCGTTTGGCCCTGCCCACCTGCCCCTGCTCTATCCTGTCCTATATCCCCTTTTTTTCTTTCTAGCTCAGCTGAATCACGTGGCACAGCTATTTTCCACGCCTCCACAGCCTTCCTACTCACCCAGGCTGCCTTAGGGAAGCTCAATAGCTGCAATTTTGAAGCTGCACAGCAGCGCGGATGGTACGTGTGGGTAATAAAACCGGTTGCATCCCACCCCTGACTTACACAATTCAACAGTAGTTCCTAATAAATCCCTTGCTCCAAAATAGAACTCTCCATGCATTGCAAATTAGGTTCACAAGGTGACATTCTGCAATATGTAGAGTAGGCTGTTTCCCCCTTTGCTTCAAGCAGCAAAATAATGGGTTGGTTTTGTCTCTCACACCTCAAAGGCTCTGCATCCTATAGCTGTCTTGTTTAAAAGGGTGGACTGAAGGTGCCAGTTATCCTGGCAAATCTTCTTGCAGATGAATTAAATCCAGAAAAATTGTATGTGTAACCATTTTTGGGGGGGTTGTTTGGTCTTTGTATTCATTTAATGTTGATTGAGCTGTATTCAGGAGTTGAACATTGCTAAACTATGGCATTTCATGGTGGCACAGTGGTTAGAATGCACTCTGCAGGCTACTTCTGCTGACTGCTAGCTGACTGCAATTTGGAAGATCAAATCTCACCAGCTAAAGCAGGGGTCCTCAAACTTTTTAAACAGGGGGCCAGTTCACGGTCCCTCAGACCATTGGAGGGCCGGACCATAG